>CAUYQG010088583.1:0-15752 GCA_963574415.1 Tarsius wallacei | reverse complement strand
TTTCCTGGGTTTTATGTATCAGGCCTTACGAGGTATGAGGCAGGAGCCTTTTTATTTTTTTGAGTTGGAGTCTCACTCTGTCGCCCAGACTGGAGGGCAGTGGCCGCTCCCGGCCACCGCAGCCTCGTCCTGCTGGGCTCCGGCAATCCTTCCGCCTCAGCCTTCCAAGTAGCTGGAACTACAGGCACGCGCTACCCCGCCCGGCTGATTTTTGATTTATTGTAGAGATGAGGTCTCGCCAAGTTGCCCAGGCAGGTCTCGAACCCCCAGGCTCAGGCAATCCACTCACCTCAGCCTCCCAAAGCACGGGATTACAGGCTGAGCCACCGAGCCCGGCTCATAATGGTAATTTTATTTTTAATTTTTTGAGGAATTTCCACATTGTTTTCCACAGTGACTGCACCATTTTACATTCTCACCACAACAGTATACAAGAGTTCCAGTTTCTATTTATTTATTATTATTATTTTTTGAGTTGGAGTCTTACTCTGTTGCCCAGACTAGAGTGCAGTGGCATGCTCTCTGCCACCGCTGCCTCGACATGCAGGGCTCCTGCGATCCTTCTGCCTCAGCCTTCCAAGTAGCTGGAACTACAGGAGTGTGCTACCATGCCCCCAAAAAAGTTTTTGCTTTTATTGTAGAGATGAGGTCTCGCCAGGTTGCCCAGGCGGGTCTCGAACCCACGGGCTCAGGCAATCCACTCGCCTCGGCCTCCCAAAGTGCTGGGATTACAGATTGAGCCACCAAGCCCAGCCTATTTATTTATTTTTTATAATAGTCATTTTAACAGGTATGAGGTGATATCTCATTGGGGTTTTAATTTGCATTTGGTTCTCAGATGGTTAGTGATGTTGAGCATCTTTTTGTATAGCTATTAGTCATTTGTATGTCTGTCTTCTTTGGAGAAATGTCCGTTCAATTCCTTTGTCTGTTTTTTTTTTCTTTTTTTTTTTTGAGTTGGAGTCTCACTCTGTCGCTCAGACTGGAGTGCAGTGGCCGCTCTCGGCCACCACAGCCTCGACCTGCTGGGCTCTGGCGATCCTTCCACCTCAACCTTCCAAGTAGCTGGAACTACGCGTTACCGTGCCCAGCTAATTTTTCTGTTGATTTATTGTAGAGATGAGGTCTCACCAAGTTACCCGGGCGGGTCTCGAACCCGTGGGCTCAGGCAATCCACTCACCTCAGCCTCCCAAGGCGTGGGATTACAGGCTGAGCCACCTAGCCCGGCCCTGTTTTTATTTTTATTTATTTATTTATTTATTTAATTTTATTTTTGAGTTGGAGTCTCACTCTGTCACCCAGACTGGAGTGCAGTGGCCGCTCCCAGCCACTGCAGCCTCGACTTGCTGGGCTCCGGCGATCCTTCCGCCTCAGCCTTCCAAGTAGCTGGAACTACAGGCGCGCACTACCACGCCCGGCTAATTTTTTGAATTATTGTAGAGATGAGGTCTCGCCAAGTTTCCCAGGCAGGTCTCGAACCCGCGGGCTCAGGCAATCCACTCACCTCCGCCTCCCAAAGCGTGGGATTACATGCTGAGCCACCGAGCCCGGCTCTGGCCCTGTTTTTAAATTGGACTATCTTTTTTTTGCTGATTTTTGCTATTGAGTTTTACAAGTTCCTTGTGTATTTTGGGCATTAATCCCTTATAAGAAATAGGGTTTGCAAATATTTTCTCCCATTCACTGTGTTTATTGTTTCCTTTGCTGTGTGGAAGTTTTTTAGTTTGATATAGTCTCATTTGTCTGATTTTGTTTTTTTGTTTGTGCTTTTGGTATCACATCAAGAAATCATTGCCAAGCCCAATGTTAGGAAGATTTTTCTCTGTGTTTTCATCCAGAAATTTTATAGTTCCAGGTCTTATCTTGAACTCTTTTGTTCAATCGTACACAGTGGCTCATGCCTATAATCCCAGCACTTTAGAAGGTGGAGGCAAAAGGATCGCCTGAGCCTACGAGTTCAAGACCAGCCTGGGCAACATGGTGAGATCTCGTCTTACAATAAGTTAAAAAATTAGCCAGGTGCAGTGGTGCGCACCTGTGGTTCCAGCTACGTGGAAGGTTGAGGTGGAAGGATTGCCTGAACCCAGCAGGTCAAGGCTGCAGAGGCCATGAGCATATCACTGCACTCCAGCCTGGGTGACAGAGTGAAACTCCGACTCCAAAAAAAAAAAAAAAATATTAAGCCGGGCTTGGTGGCTCAGCCCGTAATCCCGTGCTTTGGGAGGCTGAGGTGAGCGGATTGCCTGAGCCCACGGGTTCGAGACCCGCCTGGGCAACTTGGCGAGAAATTTAGCTGGGCGTGGTAGCACACACCTGTAGTTCCAGCTACTTGGAAGGCTGAGGTGGAAGGATCGCCTGAGCCCAGCAGGTCGAGGCTGCGGTGGCCGGGAGTGGCCACTGCACTCCAGTCTGTGCAGGAGTGAGACTCCTACTCAAAGAAAAAAAAAATTGGTTGATTAGACTCTACCTTGCCCTTTACCCCCTTTCAAAGATGATTGCTGCTTCATCCTATATGAGTGTTTTTCTCTATAGCAACATTTCCCCCATAACAGCTATTAGGAAAATGATTGAGACTTGATTAGCTTCCTCAGGAATCTACATTATTAAAATATCCTGCTGGGCTATCTTTTTGAAAGATTAATTTTGTGAGTTGATATAAGTCATTGAAACTGAATGTTGGTTAGTGTTGTTTTTAAACAATGGGAATAGTATTCAGGACAGATTAAAATCAGATTAAAATATTTTAAGTATTGCTTTTAAAAGATTAAATACAAAGCATTGACTCAAACCTGGTAATCTCTCAGTCATCAGCCATTACATGTGTGTTTATGAGTGAAGAAGCTGGACTTGTCACAGAATATGGATGTATAAGGCATATTGTAGACCTTCTAGTACCAATGTTGACTGGCTAAATGTGTCCTTATTAAAATACTCCTTTAGTGGTCTGATTTTATGTGAGCAATATCTCTGTCTCTGAGAAGCTTTAGAAAATAAAATATAGGCTGGGTGCGGTGGCTCATGCCTGTAATCCCAGCACTTTGGGAGGCAGAGGTGAGAGGATTACCTGGGGTTCAAGACCAGCCTGGACAACATGGCGAGAAATCATCTCTACAATAAATCAAAAAATTAGCCGGGCGTGGTGACGTGTGTGTGTGTGTGTGTAGTTCAAGTTACTTGGAAGGCTGAGACTGAAGGATCACCTGAGCCCAGCAGGTTGAGGCTGTGGTGGTTGTGAGTGTGCCACTGCACTCCAGCATGGGCGACGTAGTGAGACTCCAACTCAAAGAAAAGAAAATGTAACATAAACCCTGAGTTGAGTTTAAGGTTATGATGGTTGAGTTTGATATTCTGATGGTTGCTTCAGTAACATTAGTAAGAAGATAATGTTATGGGCATATCACCCTTCTCATTTTTTTAGTTGGCAGTGTGTGAAAATAAATTTTTTTGGATAGCGTATCAGTGCTGAATCAGTATTTAGCATACTATTAGGTTCTATGGGAGAAAATGTTTAGAAGAAAACAAAGATTCATAAGTAGATGAAGAAGGTGGTCAGAAAGGTAAAAGAGTATAATTAAGGTTATATTATTTAGCTGGGCTCGATGGCTCAGCCTGTAATCCCGTGCCTTGGGAGGCTGAGGTGAGTGGATTGCCTGAGCCCGCGGGTTCGAGACCCGCCTGGGTAACTTGGCGAGACCTCATTTCTACAATAAATCAAAAAATTAGCCGGGCATGGTAGCGCACGCCTATAGTTCCAGCTACTTGGAAGGCCGAGGCGGAAGGATCGCCGGAGCCCAGCAGGTCGAGGCTGTGGTGGCCGGGAGCGTGCCACTGCACTCCCCAGTCTGGGCGACAGAGTGAGACTCCAGCTCAAAAAAAAAAAAAAAAAAAGATTATATTATTTTATACCAGCTTAGGAAGAGCTCATTGTTGGCTTAGTGTTAAATATTACTGAGACTGAGATATGACTTTTGTGGTGCTATGGAAGTAACTGAGGTTTGAATACATTTGGAGATGTTTGAAATCAGTATTTTCATGGGGTCGAAGAAGTCACCTTAACCTAATATGGACATCTGGTGGTATCTTTTATAAAGTAATTCAGCCTGCTTTCCTCCTGACATAGTGTTTAAATGCTTTTGTTGAACTACTTGATGACTGTTTGCCAAAAAATTGAGAGGTGGCGATAGGGCAAGGGGAAAGGTAATACAAGGCAACATGGATTTTGTGAATTTGTTTTGGGTACTAAGTTACCAGGTAGTATTACCTAAATAGTTATTTCACCTGTCAGTCTCTGAAGGATTCAAGATGGACTGGTTTTGATTGACACTAGAACTGACGGAAACTTGACTTTTTAGTATGTATTGTTTATAAGACAAACAAAAAACAAGAGATTTTTGTAGATTAAATGTATGTGCTATGCAGGTTTTCATATCTGCTGAAAATTACCGTGGTGCGTAAATACTAAGGAGACCAACCTTTCTGTCCTTCTCTCCTTCTTCTTCCTTTTCCTCTTTCCTTTCATTGGAGGGCAGATCTAATTACTGTGAAGGACATAAATACTTTTAGTAGTTTTCTATAAGCTGGTTTGGTTATTGGTGTTCTCAAACCATATTCAGTTCTCATTGGCTGAATTTTTAAGAATTGTTGAATTGGTATATATATGTGGTTGCCATTTTTTCATCCAAAATATAATAGTTAGGAGTTTGCTGATGGTTACTATGTTCTTGTTTACCTTTTATTGATTTGCTTTTATGGGGCATCTGAATTTAAGTTAAAATGACATGCTATATATTCAGTGTTACTGGTTAAACTCGGTCTAAGGAATGTTTGTAAGTCATTAAAGGAAGGTTTTTAGCACAAGGAAAGGATGGTTTGTTCCAGGAAAAAAAATCAGTTAAATGAATTTTTTTTTTTTGAGTTGGAGTCTCACTCTGTCGCCCAGACTGGAGTGCAGTGGCCTCTCCCGGCCACCGCAGCCTTGACCTGCTGGGCTCCGGTGATCCTTCTGCCTCAACCTTCCGAGTAGCCGGAATTACAGGCACGCGCTACCACGCCCAGCTGATTTTTTGATTTATTGTAGAGATGAGGTCTCGCCATGTTGCCCAGGCGGGTCTCGAACCCACGGGCTCAGGCAATCCACTCACCTCAGCCTCCCAAGCGCTGGATTACAGGCTGAGCCACCGAGCCCGGCTAGTTAAATGAATTTTTAAGAAAAACCAGTGTTTGGGGAAGACAGCAAGAACTGGTAAGGAGACATCACAGAGTTTTCCTGAGAAGTTAGCTGAAATCAGGAGTGAGAGACCACCAAAGATTGTGTCTTTGGGAAAATGCCAGACTCCCTACTTGATGTGATTGAGGCCTTCATGTACACTGAATTAGCAATGAGAATCATCTTGGTATATAAGCTTGAAGGAAATAACACAGTTCTTTGAGCAACGCTGAATACTCACGCTAGTTTCAGAGTTTTCCAGGAGAAGCAAATATCACTCTCTTTCTCTACTTCACAAGTTTTAAATATTTAAGAGGCCTCAGGCAGTCCATGATGAAAACACTCCAAAATAACTTTTATGACTAAGACACTTAAGTTATTAATAACATTTGTGTCCTTTTTTATTTTGACATTTGTTCAGGAATAGATTCCTGATGTATTATACCTGTAGAAAGTAGGGGACACCTTTTTTTTTTTAACGCTGTACAGTCTCCCCATGCGTTCCTGCTTAATTTCTGGGCTTAACATTTTTGTAGCCCAGGTTACCCCCTGGAACTTCTGACCTGTATTTTTGTCTGGAAGATAGCTCCACTGTTACCACTTGGATAAGGTATGAGTACTTCAAATATCATGCACTCAAAACTGAAGTCTGTCTGTCTCCAATCCCTTCCCTGCAATCTCTCCTTCGGTTTCTTTGTTTATTAGCCCCACCATTGTCCCAGATGTTAGAATTAGAAAACCGAATAATTCTTATCCTTTCTTCATGTTCTTTGCCCGAGGCAAGTATTTCTATCAGTCTGCCCCTTTCCTATTCATATTGCTCCTGTATCAGTATTTCTCCAGTCTGCCCCTTTCCTATTCATATTGCTCCTGCCTTTGTCCATCATCTTTTGCCTGGATGGTTACAGTGACTTCCTAACTGACCTCCTATCTATATGTAATCTTTCCAAGTCATACCTTTCCACTCTCTAAAATATGCATAGCAGGGTCATACATATGCTGGAAGAGAGGCCAGGTACAGTTTCCTTGGAGAAGAGTTTCTGAAGCCTCTTCTCCTCTTCCCCCAAAAGCTGTCCTTCTCCTGTGCTAAATCTTGTGCATATCTCTGTTATAGCTCTTCTCATATTACAGTATGCTCATAGTCTCCACTTCTTCACCTGGCATTCATAGTGTACACATTATGCTGTAATTCATAGCCTCCCTAAATACATATTTTGAGCCTTATTTATTTACCTCATGTATTTGCTAGAGCTGCTGTAACAAGGGTACCATAGACTGAGCGTCTTAAACAACAGAAATTTATTGTCTCACTTTTCCGGAGACTAGACATCTGAGGTCAAGGTGTTAGCATGACCAGGCTCCTTCTATATGTGCTAAGGAAGGACCTGTTCCGGGCCTCTCTGCTTCTGGTAGTTCCTTGGCTTTTGGCAGCATAATTCCAGTTTTCACATGGTACTCTCCTTGTGGGTGAGCCTGCCTCTTCACATTTTCCCTTTTTTAAGGATACTAGTCATACTGGATTAGGGGCCCACCCCCTCCAGCGTTACCTCATCTTAACTGATTATATCAGCAGTGATTGTTTTTTCAAATAAGGTCACATTTGGAGGTATTTGGGACTAGGACTTTAATATACACATTTCGAGGTCATATCCAACCCACAATTCCCAGTGATTAGTGTGTTGACTGTAACATAACTGTAAAATGATCAAGTGAAATAAATAATCTTGGAATAGAAGATCAAAATTTTATTTTCCTAAAATTTATGTTTAAATAATGAAAAATAAAAGCTATGATCTTGTGAGTGCTTTCCCATCTCTAGTTTTCAATATATTCATAGTAGCTTTTGAGTTGTTGCATCTCAAAAGATGCTGGTAGAGGTTTCTAGTTTTTCTAGCTCTATCTTGTTGAGAAACTGCCACTTAATTTTCAATACAGTTAATATATGAATAAACAAACAAAGCAAGAAAGAAAAAATGACTTATGAAATCCTGAAGATGGAAAGCAGACTGAGCCATCATATTAGAGAATGCTGAAACCTAAACTCAGGTGGGGGAGCCAACTAAAAGCAAACTTGATTTGTAGAGCAGAACTCAGATGAGATTGAGGCCCCAAACAGGACATGATCGAAGCTAAATATGAGCATTTTGCGTCCTAATACTCCCACCTAGCAGTCCAGCAAAAGACCTGAGGTTTACGCGATAGCAGGTCCGGCAGAGGGTGAAAGTCTCCTCAACTAGACCTTGGGCAGGAGCTAAGGGATTCCTCTCTGGAGAAGCAAAGACTGTCTTGACAAGTCCTATGCATGGACAAAAAACTTCAAAACCACTTCTTAGTGTTGCCTTCTTAAATATGAATTAGATGGCCTAGGATCACAAAAATATTTCAGGAATGCCTCAAACATGAACAAAAATGAGACAGATGCAGAGAATGCAGTTTGAAGGCAGTGCAGAAAATAGACAAATAACTAAAAATAAATGTGTTTGTTTAGAGTTGGGATCTTACTCTGTCACCCAGCTGGAGTGCTGTGGCATGATCACGGCTCACCGGCTCTTTGCAGCCTCGACCTTCTGGACTCAGGTGATCCTTATACCTCAGCTTCTTGAGTAACTGGGACTATAGGTGTATGCCACCATGTCGGGCTAAATTTTTTATTTTTGTAGAGTCGAGGTCTCACTATGTTGCCTAGGCTGGTCTTGAACTCCTGGGCACAAGAATCACTTTGGCCTTGTAAAGTGCTGGGATTACAGGCGTGAGCCACCATGCCTGGCCAAAGATAAGTTTTTAATACCTCAAAGAAGAGAGGGCATCATGTCTGTGAAATCATAACTTGAAGAAAAAAAAACATTCAGCGAACAGAGAAGAGTTCTTGGAAATTAGCTATGTGACGCCAGAACTTTAAAAATCCAATAGAAATCTTCCAGAAGGGGAAAGCAAAAACTAGAAAGGAAAAGATAAGAAAAATAGAGGATCAATCTAGGAGGTCCAAGATACAACTAATAAGAATTTCAAAAAGAGAGGATGGCGGAAACAGCTGAATGTGTCCAGGCTGAGGAGGCCCATAGAGACCTCAGACTGGTGAATGACAGAAAGGCCACAGCAAGGTATGTTATGTTGAAATTTCAGAATACCAGAGATTGGGGCCACCTTAGATTTTACTTCCATATAGAAAAAATTCAGTCCTGCACAAAGGATTAGGAATCAGATTGGCTTTAGATTTGTCAACAGCAGTGCCAAAAGCCAGATCTTAAATTCTGAGGGAAAATTATTTTCAACCTATAATTTAGTGCTCATCCAAATAAAAATAAGCTAGGCGTGGCACCTCACGCCTGTAGTAATCCCAATGCTTTGAAAAGCCTAGGCGGGAAGATCCCTTGAGGCCAAGAGATTGAGACCAACCTGGGCAGTATAGTGAAACCTTGTCTTTACAAAAAAATAATAAAGTTAGTCAGGCCTACTAGCATGCACCTCCAGTCTTAGCTACTTAGAAGACTGAGGTGGGAGGGTCACTTGAGCCCAGGAGCTCAAGGCTTCTTTGAGCCCTGCTTGTGCCACATCTCTCCAGCCCAGGCAGCAGACACTCTGTCTCTAAAATAATAATAATGGAAATAAGGAGTATTGATTTGATCAGTGGGGCAAGTAGGTAGATGGTTGGCGGTTTAATAGTTAAAAATCTCTTTAACAGAAAATGGATGGATAATCTTCAGACTGAAAAGATACAGAAATGAGGCATGTTGTTTAGAAATGTTTAGTACAGGTAAACAGCAGGTGGAAGACCTGATAGCCATGGAAGTGCTGCCTCTGAGGAGTGTGCTTGTGTTGGGCAGAGGGCTGTTCTGGTATGTGTTCTAGCTTTGTGCTACATGGCTTCTCAAACTGTGTATGTGGAGTCACTTGGCAAAAATTAAAATTTTAAAAATTGAAACCTGTCATCAAGTTTTTTCTCATTTAGTCATTGTTTTTTGTAAATTTACTTGCATGAAGACTAGTACAGTGCTGTTGATTTAGAAATACCTGCTGATTGCTATTAGTTAGATGTTTTGAAAAAAACCAAGAGCACAGGCATTAGAGTCAGTCACTTACTTAGGAATACATGATTGCTGACTGCATTCTAGGTGCTGTTCCCTGTACAGAGGTTAGAAAAACACATGAGGTCCCTCTCCTTGAGGAATTTACATTCTAGTGGTGGGAGATTGACACTGCAAATAAATGAGCAAGGTAGTTTCATATTGCTAGAGAGAAATAAAACCTGGAGTGGGTTGGGGAAGAAGACCTTCCAGAGGATGCTAGCTCCAGCAGAGCCCTGGGGATGAGAGTGGGCTTGCTCGGGGAGCAGCAGGGAGAGGGAGTTCTGAATAGAGAGCCTGGGTTGGAGGGAGTCTGGGCTTGTGGGCCACACTGAGGGTGCTGCCGGAGCAGGGGGTGATGGAGTGAGACAGGAGAGCACCATGGTGGGCCTTGTGGGCCATGCTAGTGACTCTGAATCCCTTGGAACAGAAGAGTGACATGTTCTGATTCGATGTGATTCAGAATTCTGGATGGAGACTGGCTACTGGGCTCTTAAGACGAGTAGAACAGAAGTGCTGTTGGGACTTTCCACTGAGGGTGTTCATGTGTGCTCACACACGTTTACATCCTTTTTATTCATTCTTTTTACTTGAGTGTAACTTTTCCTGCTGTCTTTTATGCATTTATTTAGTAGTTAGGTGGCTTGATCCCAGGAAGGCTAATTAATGGCCAGTGTAGCAAGCAGTAAACATACTGACTAGTGGCTCATACTGACTTTACTACTTTATTTTTTTAAATTGCTGATAATTACAATAATGCACATGGGCATAGGTCCAAGACAGGAAGAATTATTGTCTGCGAGCAGATCTGGTATAAGCTGATAATACAGTCTGTATTTACTTTTAAATTTAAATGCCACATAAATCATAGGAAAGATGTCTTTTAACTTGCTTTGAAGAGAGTGGGGCATTTTTATATTTTTGTTATAGTCACAATTTTAATAGGCATTAGAAGTTAAAATGGCTTGTTACATCAAGATTAATATCTGAATATTGCTTGCACCTAGTAAAATGTTCAGCAGAATGGCTGTATAGAAATTTGTATTTAAAATGTAAATTACCTCCTTTCTCTGTGGAAATCATTTTGGCAAATTGTCATATTTTCTAATTATAAGCAAAAATATGGGTTGTTCACCTAGGAATTTCTTGCCTTTAAGCCTAACAGAATCTTAGAAACAAAGAACTAAGCCTGTAACTTCCAGTATTTGGTTTTCATGGAACAATATAGCTAAGAAAAAAGTTATAGATAAGGTTGTATATAATTTGTTAATATTGCAAAAAATATTTTCAAAAAAATCAACCACCTATTCTTGCTATCATTTTATGAAAGTAGTTTAATAACAAAAGGTAGAAGATAATATTAGAATTCAGAACAGTCATTCTCATGAGAGGACTGTTAGCGATTCTATACTCTTTCATGTCCATGTGTGTGCATACACTCTCATTAGACCTTTTTAAAGTATTAGCTCCCTAATGGATGTTAGAGAACCCCTGTTTTTCTTCTTTTCTTTTTCTTTTTCTTTTGAGTTGTGGTCTCACTCTGTTACCCAGGCTGGAGTGCAATGGCACAACCATGGCTCACTGCAGCCTCGACCTCCTGAAATCAGATGATCCTTCTGTCTTAGGCTCCTGAGTAGTTGGAGCTACAGGTGCACACCACCTCACCCAGTTATTATTATTTTTATTTTTTGTAGAGTCGGGGTCTTGCTATGTTGCCCAGGCTAGTCTCGAACTCTTGGGCTCGAGCAATCCTCCTGCCATAGCTTCCCAAAGTGCTTGGATTACAGGCATGAGCCACCACGTTCAGTCCTGCTTTTCTTTTTAAAAAAGTAGTATCAATGATATACGGGAATCACTGCTTGAAAACACAGGTAAAAGCCATCCTATATGTTAACACATGAATGTGTTTAGTTACCTGGGTTCATTTTCTTATCTTTCCTCAGATATATTAGAGGGAAAGAGGACCAGTAGAATCAATTTCAGATCTCTGACTTTAACTATTTTGTATTTGTGATTTTAACCTCTTGAAGTCAGTTATAGCATTTCAGCCAAAGCTGACATGTTGGGTAGTTTCTCAACTTAACCTTTGTAAAATCACAAAGTTTAGTATTTATTTAATGAAATAGTTTTGTTTGAACAATAGGATATTTTTTAAAGAAGTGTAATGTATTACAGTAATTATGTGAAGTATTCAAAATATGCTTAAAATTACCTAATTTTAATGACTGACACAATGTATATTTACAAAAACAAAGTATGTATCCTGGAGTATGTAGAGCCAGAGGATACTTATAATTCCTAAGAGTATATTGCCAGATTTGTGCTTGAATGTTCTACAGAACACCTTTCATAATTTGTATTATTTCTATCATGTGAATCAATAAAAATGATTTAGAATGAACATATTTTATTATTAATATAAAAATATAATCAGTAGTACTTCTGGGTGTTTGTTACATGAAATCATTTTACGCTTTTAAGGTTTAGGAAAACATCCCTGTATATGCCCCAACCTTGCACATGCTGTTTAGCACACTCTTAATAAATAACTGCATAAGTAATACTGGCCAGTGAGTTCAAAGGTTAAGTCTAAGTTCACACCATTTAGATCATCTTATATTATTGCTCAAGCCTCCTGCCTTCCTTACCTCTGCAGTTAACATGCCTTGCAAATTATGACAAATGACGGCTTTGCTTTGGAATCACAGGGAATTGTGATTCAGTGAGGAAGTTGTCTCTCTTTTATTTAAGCCTTATTTCTCATGTATTAGGAGTTTTAGGAAAATAGAGTTCTGTCTGTTGTAATGTGAACCAAAGTCCAAAATTAATATTGTAGGTGTCTCATTTATTGTAATAACTAGCTTTGAGTAGCACCGTGTTTTTGAAGCACAAAAGTGGAAATTAAGAGAGATGAAACAACTTTCGTGAGTATAGCTAGGAAATAGAGGGAATGTCCATCAAGAAAACAGGTTTAGAGAATTATCTTACATAGTTCTTTTTTGATCGCAGAAGTGTCTTAGTAGTAACTACAGATTCATCTTCTCCTCACTTCTGAGTCCCAGATGCCTGGACCAGAGCCAGGAACCCAACTCCTGGCAATTTTCTTTTAAATAGTAGGGCTATATTAAATCATTCATGTAGCATTTGGTGACTGAACTCCCACAAAATATGGAGCACTCATGCAGCCTGCTTTATGTCCCTATTTAATAGGTAAAGAAAGAATGTGCACTCTTTTAAACCCATTTCATGCCTGGATTTTGAAAAGATAACTAATCTCATGGGGAGTTTGTGGACTTGTCCCTGTGTGCCCATAATTTAAACCCCAGTTCTGTGTAATTGTAGCCAGAGAGTGAAATCTTCAAGAGCCAGTTTAATGACAGTGATGCTAACATTTGAGTGCTTGCTCTGTGACAGGCATTGTGGTTAGTGCTTCTGTGCATTATCTTAATGTAATCCTCACAACAGGCTTGAGAGCAATAGGTAGCCCTGTTAGTAGCCCTGTTTTATAGATAAAGAAATTAAAGCCTGATAATAACAATGGTCACCAACACCTGAAGACCTTCTTCTTTGTAAAAGCTCTTTTTTTTTTTTTTGAGTCGGGGTCTCTGTCACCCAAGCAGGAGTGCAGTGGCACCATCATGGCTTACTGCAGCCTCAACCTCCTTGACTCAGGCTTTCTGCCCCAGTCTCCTGAATAGCTGGGACTACAGGCACACACCACCATGCTTGGCTGTTTTTTATTTTTTTTCGAGTTGGAGTCTCACTCTGTCATCCAGGCTGGAGTACAGTGGCATACTCACGGGCCACCACAGCCTCAACCTGCTGGACTCAGGCGATCTTTCCACCTCAGCTTTCAAGTAGCTGGAACTTCAGGCATGCGCCATTAAGCCGGGCTAATTTTTCTTGATTTATTGTAGAGATGAGGTCTTGCCAAATTGTCCAGGTTGGTCTTGAACCCCTGGGCTCAGGCAATCCTCTGACTTCGGCCTCCCAAAGTGCTGGAATTATAGGTGTGAGCCACCATGCCTGGCCTTGTTTTTATTTTTGTAGAGACGAGGGTCTCGCTATGTTGCCTAGGCTGGTCTTGAACTTTTGAGTTCAAGCAGTCCTCTCGTCTCAGCCTCCCAAAGTGCTAGGAATATAGGCATGAGCCACTGTGCCGAGACTTCCTATTTCATAATGGGCAATTGGAAATAAGCACAGTGACCAGTGAAAAACTTCTCTGCTTGAGAATTTTAGGTCTGTAAACACTGTTGTGTATCTTTTTTTAACTTGAAAATATTTTATGTATTTGTGTATTTTCAAAAACTTCCTTTGTAAAAGGCTCTTCACTCTTACCTCATAGATACTAAAAGACCTCTATTAAATTGTGGAGCTTGGATCCTTACCAGTGTAATCCAAATGGACAAATAACCATGTTCCTATAAAAAGCTTTGGAGACAGCCTAAACCATTTTAGATCTTGGAAATGATTTTTCGTTTATACTTTAATATTTAAAGCTCTAATAAAAGCTGTATTATTTTTATAAATTACTGCCTATGAAAATAATACCTAGCAGCTAGTATATGTCAGTGTAAGAATAAAGGCCTTTAACACTTGGAGTTTTTCCCCTACACCTAATTCTAATTCTAATTAGAATTCAGTTCAAATGTAAGAAGAAAAAAGGCAATAATTTTTCATTGGTGTAATGCAAACTCAGTTTTAAGAACAGGTTTTTTCTCATTTTGCTGCTGAACAAGTATGGGAAATGCTTAACAAGTATCCTGCTATTAAATAACATTTTGAAATGTATGAACTCCCCTTTTAAAATTCAAAACTTCACTTTTCTGCTGCAGTAAAAGATACCATAACGTTCCAAACTATAATTGTAGTAGTCCTCCCATTGCAGAGAAATAAAATTTAATATATGTACACATGAGACTTTACTTCATTAGGATGTGTGCCCATATGTTTGGAATAAATAATGCACTTTTCAGGTATTGAGCCTCAAAAGTATATTTTAGTGATTTTACTTAAACTATCTGTAATAATCTTGTCCCATCTATAATTGTGTCTTCTCTTTTTGACAGATTAGACTTTTAAGATCGAAACCATGTACTCTAGATTGAAATCCAGGCATGTAATGAACAGATTTACAAACATTGTATTTTGAGCTAATTTTAGACTTTTAAAAAATTGCAAAATTACTACAGAGAATTCTCCTATAACTTTACCTCACTTCCCTTACATCTTACATAACTCATAATACAATGATCAAACCAGGAAATTTGCACTGGTACAGTACTGTTAGCTCATTTACATACCTTATTCAAATAATTCAGTTTTCCTACAGTTTCAGGGTCCTTTCCAGGTTCCCACACTGCATTTACTTGTCATTTCTGCTTAGTCTTTTCCGATCTGTAGCAGCAGTCCCTTGGTCTTTCCTGATCAGCACTTAAATGTCTTATTTCTGGTAAGGTTAACATTGGTGTCTGATGGGTGTCTCCACTCTAAAGTAATTGTCTTCCTTTTTGTAGCTAATAAATATCTTGGGGGAGGGATACCTTGAAAGTATGCCAGGAACAGGTTTTTTTTTCACTTCGTTCAGTTTAGTAAACCTTTGTTGTTGTTGTTGTTGTTGTTTTGAGTTAGAGTCTCACTCTGTCGCCCAGACTGGAGTGCAGTGGCACACTCCCGGCCACCGCAGCCTTGCCTTGCTGGGCTCCAGTGATCCTTCCGCCTTCCAAATCGCGGGAATTATAGGCGCGCTACCACGCCCAGCTAATTTTTGATTTATTGTAGAGATGAGGTCTCGCCAAGTTGCCCAGGTGGGTCTTGAACTCGCGGGCTCAGGCAATCCACTTGCCTCTGCCTCCCAAAGTGCTGGGATTACAGACTGAGCTACCAAGCCCGCACCCCCCCCCAATAGTTTAAGTATTTTATTTGTTTGCAACTAAGCTTGTTAACACTATATAATGAAAATGAAAATGTACAAAGAATAATGTAGTTTTGGGTTAGATTTAAGTCAAAGACATCAGTTTAGTGAATCTTTAGCAAAGGTTCATGGGCATAGATTTAAGTCATTTTAATTTATGAATTATGAAGTACCATTCAGCACTTGAACAAACAGGAGTGAAAACTGTATATAGGATATATAGGATCTTCAAATCTTGCAATAAATTGTTATTTTACTGATTTTTTTTTTTTTTTTTTGAGTTGGAGTCTCACTCTGTCGCCCAGACTGGAGTGCAGTGGCACACTCCCGGCCACCACAGCCTTGCCTTGCTGGGCTCCAGTGACCCTTCCACCTCAGCCTTCCAAGTAGTGGGAACTATAGGCTTGCGCTACTACGCCTGGCTAATTTTTGATTTATTGTAGAGATGAGGTCTCGCCAAGTTGCCCAGGCGGGTCTCGAACCCACGGGCTCAGGCAGTCCACTCACCTCAGCCTCCCAAAGCATGGGATTACAGGCTGAGCCACCGAGCCCGGTTGACTTTTCTAA
>CAUYQG010088579.1:0-27990 GCA_963574415.1 Tarsius wallacei | reverse complement strand
ACCAGCAGTATGGCAGTCCTCATGGGTCCCCTCCTGTTCTAGGATCTTTTCTATCCTCTCAATAAATCCTGCTTTCAAAAAAATAAAAAAATAAAAATACAGCAGTAAAATCTCTTGAAGAATTAAGATACAGGCTAAAATTTAAAAATAAATATACTCTTTAGAAAACATTAATTTGCTGCTGACAATCTATATTCTTCTTCTTTGTTTTAATGGATGACCTGTATGCACATCTTCTAGCTTGCCATCTGGAGGTTTTGGCACAGATGAAATTACCTATTTAAAAAAAAAAAAAAACCATTAGAACTTAGTCTTTATACTACAAGAATAAACAAGCTGTTAGAAGAGGCAGGACATACACCCAACAGTTCCATCCTTGTCATCACTTTATATTTTTTTGAGTTGAAGTCTCACTCTTGTCTCCCAGGCTGGAGTGCAGTGACATGCTCATGGCCACTGCAGCCTCAACCTGCTGGGCTTAGGCAATCCTTCCACCTCAGCCTTCCAAGTATCTGGAATTACTGCTACATGCCACCACGCCTGGCTAGTTTTTGTGATTTATTGTAGTAACAAGGTCTCATCAAGTTGCCCAGGCTGGTCTTGAACCCCCAGGCTCAGGCAATCCTCTTGTCTTGGCCTCCCAAAGTACTGGGATTACAGGCTAAGCCACCACACCCAGCCCCTTGTCATCACTTTAGAGGCCCAAGTTCAAGGTACAGCCTTGAAGGTATAGAGCAGGGTTTTCTGTCCAAACATTAGTGGCAGTAATGTTTGTAAAGATAATTAAAAGGAAAAAAATTTGGAGGGAGAAAAGTGAACATAAGCTCTACTTTAAGGTCTTGCTTTTTTTTTGAGTCGGAGTCTCACTCCGTTGCCCAGGTTGGAGTGCAGTGGCACACTCACGGCCACCCCAGAGTCAACCTGTTGGGCTCCGGTGATCCTTCCGCCTCAGCCTTCCAAGTAGTTGGAACTACAGGCGCGTGCTACCACGCCTGGCAAATTTATTTATTTATTTATTGTAGAGACGAGTCTCGCCAAGTTGCCCGGGCTCATCTTGAACCCACAGGCTCAGGCAATCCACTCGGTTCGGCCTCCCAAAGTGCTGGGATTACAGGCTGAGCCACTGAGCCCAGCTGGTTTTGCATTATTGAAATACTGATTATGTTTAATAAGATTCAGGGTGGGGAGAATAAACATTTGGAGAAACAAACAAAAAATAGTACAATCCTCAGTTTCCTGGGGGAAAAATGAAAAACATATCATCAGAAGAAGAGCACACGTAAGTCAAAGCAGAGCAAGACAGTCTTCATTTAAAATGGAAAATTATTAGAAACTACAGTAAATTATATTGAATATTTATCGTTTTTGTTCTACCATTTCTGTATCTAGAATTTGGATTTTATACTTTTTTCTTGAAAATGCAATCTGCTCTGACTGAGACAGCTATGCATCTGTGTCTATGCCTCAGTTCAGCTGTGACCGAAGGATACAAGAGTACCAGCAAAACTGAAAATTTTAAGGCTTATGCAAAAAATTGTGTCCCTAGATTTTAATTATTACTAAACAATCCCCCATCTTTAATCAGATAATGCTTTTTGGGTAAAAAATGCGCATAAAAGAAAGGAAGCTACCTTAGCCTCCCTTAATCACATTGTAAATATATGTGTACAACTATGTGAAAAGCACTTTCTGAACCTTGGAGTTAAATAAAAGACGATGATTGTGACCCTCAGTTTATGATTTGTAAAGGCAGTCTGTACCCCCACCCCACAAAAAGATGTCTCAAAAGCTAACTCAAATGTTAACTTTCTTTTATTTGTGCTAGGAAATGGAAAATGATTATGTAAATAATGTAAAAAAAAAAAGAAGTCCACCTAGGTAGCACAATCTAGTTGTAAGTATTTAAATTGTTTACATTTGAGATGCAGGGCTGAGGGGCCAGTTTTTAGAAACCTCATTGTCTTCTAGTGCTATCTTTATCACAGAAGCAGAGTAAGCATTTTAAATTTGACGGAAACCACAATAATATGAATTTAAGAGAAAGAATTTATAGTAGATAATATTAGAACTATCTGGTTAACTTTAAAACAATGGCGGGGAAGGCTGGGCTTTACTCTGCCAGATTAATTAGACTGAAACTACTGTTTTAGTATTTTGTATTTAGAGTGATACAGACTATGTCTGTTCTTTGTTTAAAGCAAGCATTAACAGTATCAGAGCAAATGTAGCAAGAACTGTAGAAAAACACATCAAAAAACTAAAAAGCAAAAAAGAATTACTGTTGTTTCCACAAATTGTCTCTTAAAATCATTCTTAGAGATGCCCTTACCTCCTTAAGTTTATTCCGGATTAAACTTGCTGTTGTATTCAATGAGTCATCATGCATATCCACTGTAGGTGTGTCTGGCAACAGAGGTCCAATCATAACCTCATTACTACTTGTGCTTGTTTCAAGAAATGTTTCAAGTTTACGATCATCTTCTCTTCTTCTTTTCCGCTCCTGCAGTTGTGTTGTCCTAGGCATAAATCTGTCAACTGCATCTGAAGGAATAATAGCCTTTTGTGTAACAGAGAAGACCACTGAGTTTTCAGAAGGGTTCATGTGTATGTCCTGCAAAGAGTTGTTGCAGTGACAATGCTCCACTGTTTCATGATGGTTTCTACCACCCTTTGAGAAGCTTGATGCTTTGTCCACATGCTCCTTGGCTGAACGCATACATTTTGAGGCAAAATAACATAAAGGCAACTCACAAGAATAAGGAAGACAAGGTTCTGAACTTCCTGTAGAAGTGTTCAATGTAGCTGCACGAAATCCCGACACCTCTGAGTGGAAGTCTTGTCTAAAATCCTTTGTGTCTTTATGCTCTGCAACCAGTTTCTTCTTTGCTACGAAATGGTCTTTACAATTTAAAAAGTGAGGAAAAGGGAAACAGAAATGGTTCATTTATTGTTTTTTATCATCCAGAATATTGTAATTTTTTAAAAAGTCACTTAAAAAGTTAACAAATTGTACTCTAAAAAATTTAATTGAGTGGGGACTGCATGCATGTGGTTTAAAAGCTAAAAAGAGCCGGGCTCGGTGGCTCAGCCTGTAATCCGCATCTTGGGAGGCTGAGGTGAGTGGATTGCCTGAGCCCGCGGGTTCAAGACCCGCCTGGGCAAGCGAGACCTCATCTCTACAATAAATCAAAAAATTAGCTGGGCGTGGTAATGTGTGCCTGTAATTCCAGCTACTTGGAAGGCTGAGGCGGAAGGATCACCAGAGCCCAGCAGGTCGAGGCTGCGGTGGCCGGGAGCGGCCACTGCACTCCAGTCTGGGCAACAGAGTGAGACTCCAACTCAGAAAAAAAAAAAAAAAAAAAAAAAGCTGAAAAGGATAAGAAGGTGTGCAATGTTAAGCTTCACCCTTTCCTTGCTCTCCACAGGCCTAGTTTCCACCCCTGATAAGTAATCACTCTTCTTTCTTATTTACTTTTCCTCCTATTTACCCTCTTTTCTCTTCCTACTAAAAAAGGTAACCTGTAATATCCATTTTGGTGCACCTTTGCATGTCCCACTTAATTATGGATCTTTTATTTATTTATGTATTTATTTACTCACTTTGTAACCATACTTTTCTCAACACATTAACTGGAGGTTTTATAGAGTTTTTCCATGTCATTAAACAGAAAGCTGCCGCTGCTTTTTTTTTTTTTTTTACAGTTTCAGAATATTCTACTATATGGATGTATTGTGTTTAGCTTGTGTTAATTAGTTATTAAAGGAAGCCATAAGCTGGACCCACTTTTAGGGCCTGCAGGGGCCTCTTCCCAAAAGCAGACTGTGTCACCAGGATGGGGTGTGGAAGGTGTGGCAAAAATGAAACTGACTATGTGTTCAGGATTGTTTATGTTAACACATGGGAGGTACATTATCTTACTCTCTCTACCTTTGTATGTTGAAACTTACATAATAAAAATTTTTTTTAAAAGTGAGACTAAGTATACAAACGCACCATGTAGATGTTAAAATGCTGCAGATGAAAGACAGCTTAATTGAAGTATCCAAGGCCAAAGAGGTCATAGTTTAAAAACACTGTATCACACTGCCACTTAAAGCTGGAGCAACACCGAATCTAATTCTGAGGTCGGGAGCGGGCATAGAGGGCTTAAGAGAAAGACGGGCAAAGAAAAAAGAATGCTAGGCTTCTATCACCAACACTAAGATAAAGAGAGCAGGGACAAAGTCAGTTCTGGATAGAGACTCCAAAGACCCTGAGTTGTAATCCCTATCTTGATCCTAACTTATCTCTACTGATACAGGTCAGTCACAAAGTTTCTGAACTGTAGTTTCCTCACCTATAAAAATTAGAACACAGGTCAGATCATCTCAGAGATATTTCTCCACATTAATATTTTATAATTTCCTCTGTCACACAAACATACAAGTTTTTCTGGTGCTGTTATTTACAAACCCTACAAGTTCACATTCAATGTCTAAAAATGACCAGGGATTCTCAACAGCTCTCTTGTTAGATTTCTCGGTCAGTTCAAGGGTATTCCCACCTTACTTCTCTCCTTCCACCACTTTCCATGGCTGACTGTGGTAGAGGCACATGGGGCGTTGAGGCACGTGGGGCATTTAGCCAGCTCCTGGCCAAAAGCAGAACTTTTCTATGACTAGCAGTTGGTAACTAGTCTGCAAATTATAATTGCTTCTCACTGCCTTCAGGTCAAAGCCTTGATTCCTTAGCATGGGACACAAGGCCCTTCATGACTTTTCTAAAATGCTCTCTCACTGTAACCTCTGTGCTTGGTTATCCTATACTAATCACAGTTACTTACATACATGATGCTCATTTATTCTCTGGGCATTTAAACATGCTGCTAGGCTCACCTTTCCATCTTTCTCTCTCTCCTGGGTAATGTCTACTTACTCTTCAAAACTCAGCTATTTCTCACATCCTGTAGGAAGTCATCCATGAACCAACATCTCTCCCTTCCTAGCCTAGATTACTTGTTGTGCTGCACAGAAGCCTGTGGTTTAGTTATTCCATACTGTGATGATTTACTCTCCTCTCCTGCTCTTGTGCCTGGGGACTGACTGTGCGATGGCAGAGCACCTGACATGTGAGAGATGTTTAGTTTGTTTGTTTGCTTGTTTGTTTTGAGTTGGAGTCTCACTTTGTCACCCAGACTGGAGTGCAGTGGCCACTCCCGGCCACCGCAGCCTCGACCTGCTGGGCTCCGGCGATCCTTCCACCTCAGCCTTCCAAGTAGCTGGAACTACAGGTGCGCGCTACCACACCCGGCTAATTTTTTTGATTTATCATAGAGATGAGGTCTCGCCAAGTTGCCCAGGCGGGTCTCGAACCCGCTGGCTCAGGCAATCCACTCACCTCAGCCTCCCAAAGTGCGGGATTACAGGCTGAGCCACCAAGCCCGGCTTGAGAGACGTTTAGTAACAACAGGCTTTCCATACCTTTGTTTTTAGCAGTTCTTGCTATATATACCTTTCTTTCTTCCAGTTTTTTTCTAGTTTCTTCAACTGTTTCAAACTCTGGAGCATAGCACACATGAAGCAATCCACCAAAGAAACTCTGTTCATCCATTTTTCTCTTGGCTGTCCTGAACAGAAATGCACAATAGCATGGTTTACTAATCTAGATTTATTTAGGATGAAAGTTTAACTAGCATACAATACATTGGTCTAAAGAGCAAAGTCCAGCTTCCGCTATTCTCAATCCTGTGGATTGGAATGAAGATGCTCTGCCTGTGGTTCACACTGGACCTGTTGATCCAGTATGGACTTTCAGAGCCTTCCCTCCCCTCTCTTAATACCATTAGCAGGTTTTGAGCTAAGCCATCCACACATATCTAGACTCTCTTTAACCAAATAAGGACCCAGCTGCTTGGCTTGAGGTAAATAAACTGTGGCCATAAAGAGGAGCTTTTCTCTGTGTTAAGCTAAATGGCCTTGAGAATTAGTTCATATCCAATTTAGCCTTTTTAGCACAATGTGTTCCTATAATGGAAGTCATACATAAAAAAATTTAAAATGCTATAATTGTAAAACTTTCAACAACTGAGGAAATAGTGACTATATAGCAACCAATCAATGAGAAAATGAGAAGAATGCTATTCGTTCAATAAATACTTACTGAATTTCTATGGCTGGCCAGGCACTATAGCAAACAAGCTTAAGTACTTCTGTATTCAGAGATAATGATAAATTCTTATTGAGATCTTAACATGTTCCAGGCAATATCATAAATGCTTTATTTGAATTAATGCCTCACAACAGCCCTCTGATGAAACGGAAACACTGGACATTATAAAACTTAGTCATGTTCATACCCTGGTTTGTGGAGCTAGGATTCAAATCCAGATGTTTGACTCCAGAGCCTACTAGATTAGGTTCTATAGGAAATACAAGCTCTAGAAAATATGCTTGCCTAACCATGGGGAGGGAGGCAGGTTGGTTAGGAAAGTGACATTATAGAGGACAGCAGCCTGAGAACAGTACATGACCCACTAAAATCAAGTGCTTTTGTGGCAGACTATGAGTTCTACTGACAGCACAGAAAAGAAAATATGAACTGTAACATCCAGGAAAAAATAGGGAAACATAAGATATTGCAGACTTCAGCTTTACTGGAGATAATTTATGTTATACAGAAGACTGGAGAAGATGAAGTTAACTTGCACAGGGGTATAATAATAAGAACCGTGCCAATGTTTACCGCATTCTGAACAGGGATTGTGCTAAGCTAAAGATGATCTCATTTTATCCTCAAACAACCTCAAGAAGTGAGCCCTTCAACATACAGATTTTACAGAAGAAGGAAGAAAGGCTTAAAAGGGTTGGAAAACTTGTCCAAGATCACGAAGTTAGTAAGCAGTAGGATTGAAAAACTTACTCTAAACCCCAACTTTTTTTTTTTTTTGAGTCTTACTCTGTACCATTGCAGCCTCAAGCTGCTGGGTTCAGGTGATCTTTCCACCTCAGCCTTCCAAGTAGCTGGGACTACAGGTGTGCACCACCATGC
Organism: Tarsius wallacei; assembly: GCA_963574415.1. NCBI lineage: Eukaryota > Metazoa > Chordata > Mammalia > Primates > Tarsiidae > Tarsius > Tarsius wallacei. The sequence goes on along the minus strand of CAUYQG010088579.1, from coordinate 20,963 downwards.
CCGGCTAATTTTTTAATTACTGTAGAGATGTGGTCTCGTGAAGTTGCCCAGGCTGGTCTCAAACCCGTGGGCTCAGGCAGTCCTCTCACCTCAGCCTCCCACAGTGCTGGAATTATAGGCATGAGCCACCGCGCCAAGCTTAAACCCAGTTTTTTAATCTACCACACTACAGGATAGAATATTGTGAAGTATAGGAATAACGTGATGGGAATAGTGCTTTGGTAAGCGACTAGAGAAAATAAGTGTAATAAAGGCCATATTAAGTTACTGGGCAATTCAGGCATGGATGAGGAAATCCAGGGCCAAAACAACAGCAACAGGAATGGGGGAAATGAGACACTACTTAACTTGCACATTACCTTGCACTTTGTAAGTTCACAAACTTTATAAGATAAACTTCAGTAAAGTCTTCTGCTGGGTATTCATCTAGCGCATTATACTGTTCAATGGCACCATACAATGCAAATCGCTCAACTAATTCCTTCATCGCTCCCACTGCAGGAACTCCTTGTATTAACAAGTATTGAGATTCCAAATTGATTGTATATACCTAAAAAAAAAAGCAGGCCCGTTAAACATATCTTGCAAACAAGGCTTGAACAATTCTGCTTTACATTTCTTTCTTTTTTTGAATTGGAGTCTCACTCTTCACCCAGGCTTGAGTGCAGAAGCCCGATCACTGCTCACTGCAGCCTCGACCTCCGGGCTCAGGAGATCCTTCCACCTCAGCCTCCTGGGTAGCTGAGAGAGAGTACAGGCCCGCACCACCACGCCTGGATAATGTATTTTTTGTTGTTGTTGGGACGAGATCTCGCTACGTTGCCCAGGTTGGTCTCGAGCCCCTGGACTCAAGCAATCCTCCAGTTTCTGTCTCCAAGAGTGGTGGGATTACAGGTGTGAGCCATCCCACCCGGTTCCTAGAGTTCTCAAAAAACAAAACAAAACAAAAAACAATATACCTAATTCTGAATTGTACACCGTATCTTTAAAATAATAAAATAAAACAGAACTTTGAAAACAATACATAATCCGTTCAACCCTGCCAACAAAACACACAAAAGTTCTGCCACTTCCTCTGCATAGAGGATAACACAGTTCACGTGCATTATATCTAGCTCAGGCAGATAACAGACGGCCTTCGGTCGACATGCCTCCAGACGACAGAAGCCACTGGGAAGAGGTCAACAACACTCACTGAGCGCTTCTGTGTGCCGAACGGCGCTGTAATCACTGAAGCCCTGTTTTCGTGGAGCTGATGTTCCAACAACTGGCCTCCTGCCCCTGACCCGGGCCTCCTCACGCCACCTTCAGGGAGAGGCGGATCTGACAGCTGCTCCCCGTTCCCTTATTTACACGGGCCGATCGTGCGGAGCCGCGCTCACACAGGGCCGTCGAGGACGGCGAACGAAACAAAACCCCTTTACCTTGACGGCGCGAGGCCGCCGTCCCTCCCGATATCTGGCCCGCGTGTCGCACACCGCTCTCTGAACGTGATGTTCGAACGATCCCCCAAGCACCCCGCTGCTCGACGCCATCTTGCCAGCTTGAGTCCCCGCAGGGAGGACAACATCCGCCGTGCCCAGCTCCGCACACCCAATAAGAGAGCGGCATGGGTCACGACGAGCCGTGATTGGCTGGAGGATGGACCACGACGGACATCGTTTCCTGCGGACGAGGATTCGGTGGGCGCGGTGCCGCCCCCTAGCGGCTCGGCGCAGAGGTCGGTGTGGCGGATCTAGCTCTTCGCCCGGCAGGCGCGCGGCAAGAGGAGGGGCGGGGCCGTGGGGCGAGGCCGATCGATCATCTCGGGCCCCAACGCCTCGGCCTGTCGGGCCGGCCAGCCTCGGCGCTGGGGCGGGCGGCCGCGAAGCGTCGTCGCGGGACGATGTGGGGCGGCCACGGCTCGGCGGGCGCGGAGGGCGGCGGGGCGGCGGTGACAGTGGCCTTTTCCAGCGCTCGCGACTGCTTCCTCCGCCTGCCGCGGCGCCTCGCGACCCAGCTGCACCTGCTGCAGGTAACGCCACCCCCGGACGGCGGACGTCAGCGGGTCGGGGCCGGCCCCGGGCTGGGACGGCGGGCGACAGCGGGCCGGCCCCGTGTCCCGCGCCCACGCGCGTGCAGGGCCGTCCGAGCCGCCGAGCTGTCTTCTCCGGCCTCCGCGCGGCCCTGGGGAGGCTCCCGCCGTGTGGACGCGCCCGGGGAGTCGCGTCCGTGGGGGGACGCTTTCCCTGCCGCCTCGGCGGGACTCGCGTCTCCGGGCAGCCTGGTGGCGTGGGGCGCGCGGAGCCTGTCCCCGAGCTCCGTCCCCGCCTGCCTGGGAGCCTGCTGCCGCTCCGACCGGTGTCCGGAGCTCGGGACCCCGTGGCGGTTTCGGCGTCTCAGCTTTCCGCCCGAGCTGCCCCTCGGGACTGCTCTGGGTGTTTGTTTTGTCTGTCTCTCCCAACGCCGGCCTCACCGGAGTCCTCCTGTCGCCGTCCTTCTTTTTACCACTCGGGCGACAGCTCTTGGTCCCTGGCAAGTTTCCTTCGTGGCTGGAGGTGAACCAGCCTCGCTCCACCAATGTCCAGGTAGAACTTGGGTCAGCGTCCTCTGGGTCAGCTTTGATGGAAATTTTCTTTCTTTTTTTGAGTCGTAGTCTTACTGTTGCCCGAGCTGGAGTGCAGTGGCATGCTTACGGCCACTACAGCCTCCACCTGCTTGGGCTCAGGCGAGCCTTACTCCTCGGCCTTCCAAGTGGCTGGAACCACAGGCGTGTGCCACCACGCCCGACTAATTTGTGTGTGTGTGTGTGTGTGTGTGTGTGTGTGTATGTATATGTGTGTGTGTGTGCTTTATTGTGGAGATGTGGTCTCCCCATGTTGCCCAGGCTGGTCTCGAACTTGTGTGCTCAGGAAATCCTTCCGCCTCCGCCTCCCAATGTGCTGAGCCACTGCACCTGGCTGATGGAAATTTTGTTTTCAAATCGGCACCTAATGAGTTTATAGGAATAGGTGACACGAGGTGGGGCCAGTGGCTCATGCCTGTAATCCCTGTACTTTGCCAGGCCAAGGCAGGAGGATCACTGAGTCCAGGAGTTGGAAACCAGCCTGGGCAATATAGTCAGACCTTCTCTCTACAAAAAGGAAAAAAAAAAAAAATGTAAAACTACAATTATATTTTATTAAAATGTTTAAAGTAGCACATCTTTGTTTATAAAACATTGTTTTCATTTTTGGTTATTTAGGATAGAGTCCAAGAATTATTGGATTAGAGGACATTGATAATTATTAAAGCAGAATGGTTCATGAGTTGGGAGTTAATAGGGTGAATTATTTTGTTTGGGCTGAAGCATTGAGTGCATAGTACAGATAATTCAGCAATGGGAAGCAGGGTTGGACAATGATTTTCTGGTCTGTGTCAGATTTACCTTGAAGCTTTTAAAAACAGGTGTTCTGATCCCTTCTCAGACCTACTAAATTAGAATCCTGGGATGTGGGCTTCAGGCATCTGTAATTTTAAAAATAGCTTAAAGGCCGGGCACAGTGGCTCATGCCTATAATCCCAGCACTTTGGGAGGCCTAGGTGAGAGGATTACCTGATCCCATGGGCTGAAGACCAGCCTGGGCAACTTGGCAAGACCTCAACACTACAATAAATCAAGAAAATTAACTGGGCGTGATGGTGCATGCCTGTAGTTCCTGAGGCAGAAGGATTGCCTGAGGCCAGCAGGTCAAGGCTGTGTTGGCCCTGAATGTGCCACTGTACTCCAGCCTGGGCGACAGAGTGGGACTCCAGCTCAAAAAAAATTAAAGTAACTTCAGGCTACTTGGATGCACAAAAAGTTGAGACCCGCTGCTCTAGAATCATAGAATGTTAATGATGAGAGGAACCATGGGTGTCTTGGCCTTTTTTGTACCTTTATGTGTACAAAACTGACTAGTACTATCTCCATGCTCTCTTGTCTACAGTTCACTCTGCATCATCCAACCAAGTCTTGCTGTTTCCTCCGTAACACTCTTCTTCCCACTCTGTTCTCTTACTCATACCATTCTCCCCTAAAACATTTTTCTGCCTTTCATATAAATTCAATGCCTTTAAAAAGAGCATAACCTTAGCTGGGCGTGGTGACTCAGCCTGTAATTCCAGCACTTTGGGAGACCGAGGCGAGGCGAGAGGATTCCTAATTCCCAGGGGTTCGAGACCAGCCTGGGCAACTTGGAGAGACCGCGCCTCTACAATAAGTCACAAAAACTAGCCAGGCATGGTGGCATGCGTCTGTAGTTCCAGCTACTTGGAAGACTGAGGTGGAAGGATCGCCTAAGCCCAGCAGGTCGAGGCTGCAGTGGTCACGAGTGTGCCACTGCACTCCAGCCTGGGTGACAGAGTGAGACTCCAACTCAAAAAAAAAAAAGAACATAACCCTGTTTCTTCACAAGGCTTTTAGTTCTCCATTGCCCTCATGCCTCATGTCTCTCTTTTTCAGAACTTCATGATTGTTGTTATGTGACACATCTCACTTGTTGTACTCTGTTCTGTGCTTCAAGCATTATCTTCTTTTGTTCACCCAAGTCTTTATTTCAGCAATGGGTACCCAGTGGATGCTTTAAGTCAGGATTTCTGTCTTAGCACTGTTGGCATTTTGGCTGCATAATCTTTTGCTTTGTGGCTCTCCTGTGCACCGTGAGATGTTCACAGCACCCTTGGCCTCTGTTCACTAGATGCCAGTAACCTTCTCCCCCCTTGTGACAACCAGGAGTGTCTTCAGACATTGCCAAATGTCTGCTGGGGCACAAAGTTACCCCTGATTGAGAAACACTGTTTCAGCACGGTTACCTTGTCCACACTCTGTGCTCAAGACTTACTGTGATTGCAACCAGGGGAGGGAACTCATAGCCACACTGAGTGCAAACAAGTGAACCTAAATTGCCACCTTGAATGGCCACAGTTTGTCATTTCCCTTGTGTTGCCAAGAGATATCCCAGTTCTTGGAAACAGGCATTCCTAAGGCATCCCAACCTATGGTTTCATCTGAACATTTCTTTCATGGTCATACTGACCCTAGAGTTTGTGACACCAACATCCTTTGAAATTTGTCCTATTTGTGGAAACTTAAGCACCCTATACCTAGTTTTGAACTAGTAAGATTCCATGTAAATGAATGAATTTGATACTTAATATTTTAAATTTAATGAATTAATTTTGATATAAATAAATAGGCTGGGCTTGGTGGCTCAGCCTGTAATCCCAGCACTTTGGTAGACCAAGGCAAGTGGTTTGCCTGGGAGCCCATGGGTTTGAGATCAGCCCGGGCAACTTGTCAAGACCGCGTCTCTAAAATAAATAAAAAGTAAGCCAGGTGTGGTAGCGCACGCCTGTAGTTCTGGCTACTTGGAAGGCTGAGGTGGAAGAATCGCCAGGCCCAGCAGGTTGATGCTGTGGTAGCCGTGAGCATGTCACTGCACTCCAGCCTGAGTGACAGAGTGAGATTCCAACTCAAAAAAACAAATAAGTAAATAAATAATACTGAATTTTTTATGATAGAATAAGTCTTTATGGCTATTAATCAAAAAAATAATGTGAGTGTGAACTGGGCACAGTGACTTATGCTGGTAATCCCAGCACCTCTCATGAGGTGAGAGGATTGCCTGAGCCCAGGGGTTTGACACCAGCCTGGACAACTTGGTAAGACTTTGTCTCTACATTAAATCAGAAAATGATATAAATGTGAAATGCTCATGATGCAATTTTAAGTGGGGAAAAGGATATTAAATTGAGCCTATAAGGCACAACTATGTAAAAATTAACTTGCACATAGAAAAAAAGGATTAGTAAGAAATAGAATTGTTCATATGGTTGTCTTTTTGTGGGGGGAATATCAGTAATTCCTTTTTTTCTTCAAAGTTTATATATTTTTTAAAATGTTTATAATGAGTTTGTAATTGCCTAATCATAGAAAATACTTTTTATTTGTTTTTGGTTTTTTTTGAGTTGAAGTCTCACTCTGTCACCCAGACTGGAGTGCAGTGGCACGCTCCCGGCCACCGCAGCCTCGACCTGCTGGGCTCTGACGATCCTTCCGCCTCCGCCTTCCAAGTAGCTGGAACTACAGGCGCACGCTATCATGCCCAGCTAATTTTTTTTGATTTATTGTAGAGATGAGGTCTCGCCAAGTTGCCCAGGTGGGTCTCGAACCCACAGGCTCAGGCAATCCACTCACCTCAGCCTCCCAAGCGCGGGATTATAGGCTGAGCCACCATGCCCGGCTAGAAAATACTTTTTAAAATCCTTGACCATAACTTACATGTTTTATATAATTTTTTTTTATGATTTTATTTTATTTTTGAGTCAGAATCTCCCTCTGTCACCCAGGCTGGAGTGCAGTGACGCTCATGGCCACCACAGCCTTGGCCTGCTGGGCTCAGGGGATCCTTCTGCCCCAGCCTTCCAAGTAACTGGACCTACAGGCACGCGCCCCCATGCCCAGCTAATTTTTTATTTATTGTAGAGAAAAGGTCTCACCAAGTTGCCCAGGCTAGTCTCGAACCCCTGGGCTCAGGCAATCCTCTTGCCTCCACCTCCCACAGTGCTGGGATGATAGGTGTGAGCCACTGTGTCCGACCTGTAATTGCTTTTTAATGAGAATAAATCTTGTATTTTGCTTTTTTACTTACAAATATATTTTCATAGTTCTATGAACCTTTAAAATTATTATTTAAGAAACTTTCTAAGATACCATTTCTGGAGGGTACATAAAACCATTCATAGTGATTTGCATCACCCTTTGGCACTTTGTGTGCCTTTACCACATGCATTTATTCTTCTAATAAATATTTTATAAGTAATAAATAAGTATTATAGTTTGTAAGTAATAAGTATTATAATTTATAAGTAATAAGTGTTAGTCTAATAAATATGGAATTGCATATTCTGCTTTTATATAATTCTAAAAACTATTAATACCTTTTAAAGATAATATATGTTAAAATGGTACATTTATAGCTTATTTAATAATTTCTCTATTGATAGACATTTAAGATAGTTCCAGGTTTTTATTATTATGGAAAATATGTAGAGCTACCTTGGTGTGATTTTTCTCCTTTGAATCATTGAGAATAAATGCTCAAATAGTTATGTTCAGCAGCTGTGTAAGCTCATCAACTACCTGTTGTCATTTTGAATTCTGAAATGATTGGATAAATTTATAATGCTGTCATAAAAACATGAGGGTATTGGTTTCATTCATTAGTATCACTGGCATTGGGTATTGGAAATGATTATAGCTTTGTAAATGCTGTGACAAATGTGGATAACAGCGTTATCAGTCATCTATAGAACTCGTATGTGTGGATTGCAATAATAGTTTGTTTTTATGTGAATCCAGAAAAACATGTAAAAACTTTTAAAACCATTTTCCCTCCTGTTTCTTATATGAATAGAATCAAGCTGTAGAACTAGCCTGGGGTCACCAGCCTGCATTCTTAAGCTGGGTAGAAGGCAGGCATTTTAATGATCAAGGTGAAAATGTAGCTGAAATTAACCGACAAGTTGGTCAGAAACTTGGACTCTCAAATGGAGGACAGGTAAGCACATACCTTGATAAAGTAACCCTCTTCTATTGTCACATAATGTAGCAGTGAACAATTTGTCTTTATTAATAATTTAAAATGTCAGTAACTTTAGGGGTGCAAATGGTTTTGAGTTCATGGATGCATCATATAGTGGTGAAGGCTGGGCTTTAAGTGTACTCCTCATCCCCACTAGCACACATTATGCCCAGTAAGCACTTTTTCATCCTTCCCCCTTCCTGCCCTCCCCCTTTTGAGTCTTCAGTGTCCATTCATACCACATCTGTGGCTTTGCAGACCCTTAGATTAACTCCCACTTAAAAGTGAGAACAAGCCGGGCTCAGTGACTCAGCCTGTAATCCTGCGCTTTGGGAGGCTGAGGTGAGTGGATTGCCTGAGCTTGCGTGTTGGAGACCCACCTGGGCAACCTGTCTAGACCTCACCTCTACAATAAATCAAAAAATTAGCCGGGTGTGGTAGCGCGCACCTGTAGTTCCAGCTACTTGGAAGGCAGAGGCGGAAGGATCGCCAGAGCCCAGCAGGTCGAGGCTGCGGTGGCCGGAGTGTGCCACTGCATTCCAGTCTGGGTGACAGAGTGAGACTCTAAAAAAAAAATAATAAAAAATAAAAGTGAGAACATGTGGTGTTTGGTTTTCCACTGCTGCATTGCTTTACTTAGGATGATGGTATCCAATTCCATCCATTTATCAATGAAAAGTAAATTGAGGCAGGGCTCGGTGGCTCAGCCTGTAATCCCACCACTTTGGGAGGCTGAGGCGAGTGGATTGCCTGAGCTCACCAGTTCAAGACCAGCCCGGTCAACTTGGGGAGACCTCATCTTTACAATTAAAAAAAAAAATACCTGGGCGTAGTAGCGCGCATCTGTAGTTCCAGGCTACGCGGAAGGCTGAGGCGGAAGGATCGCTGGAGCCCAGAAGGTTGATGCTGGAGTGGCTGTGAGCATGCATGCCACTGTACTCCAGCCTGGGTGAAGGAGTGAGACTCCAACTCAAGAAAAAAAAAAATTAAATTGAAAGTTCAGATTTTTTAAAAAAGGAGATAAAATGACACCTACCGTGTATGCCATTATAACTAGGCTAGACTGTCTAAGCTGACTGTACTCCATTACTAAGTCATTGTCTTGTAGCTTGCAATACTCCCTACTTGATTTTTTATTTCTACTATCTATTTTACTCATTTTCCACATTCCTTAATTTTGTTTTTCAAATCGTTTTTTCTTTATTTACCATGATTGAACTTTATTCATTTATTTTGAAGTATTTTCTAGCCTTCCATGTCGTCTCACTCGAGAAAAATAAATTGTACCACACAGGGTTATTATTTTTGTCTTCCTTTATGAATTTAATGTGTTTAGGTTATAAACTCCAAAGCTTAAAGACCCAGCTCTATTTTTTCTTTTCTTTCTTTCTTTTTTTTTTTTTTTTGAGTTGGAGTTTCACTCCGTCGTCCAGGCTGGAGTGCAGTGGCATGCTCACAGCCACTGCAGCCTTGACCTGCTGGGCTTAGGTGATCCTTCCACCTCAGCCTTCCAAGTATCTAAAACTACAGACACATGCCGCCACGCCTGGTTAGTTTTTTGTGTGTGTGATTTATTGTAGAGACGAGGTCTCTCCAAGTTGCCAGGCTTGTCTTGAACCCCTGGCTCAGGCATTCCCCTTGCCTCAGCCTCCCAAAGTGCTGGGTTTACAGGCTGAGCCACCGCGCCCGGCTTTTCTTTTTTGAGTTGGGGTCTTATTCTTTTGCCCGGGCTAGAGTGCAGTGACACGATCATGGTTCACTGCAGCCTCAAATTCCTGGGCTCAAGCAATCCTACCACCTCAGCCTCCTGTGCACCTGCATGCCCAGCTAATTTTTTAATTTTTCTGTAGTGACAAGGTCACTATTTTGCCCAAGCTTGTCTCAGACTGGGCTCAAGCAGTCCTCTTACCTCATCCTCCCAAAGTGCTGGGATAACAGGCTTGAGCCATGGTGCTTAGCCTGTTTTATTTTCATCAGTTTAATCCTTTAAAAAAAATTTTTTTTTTGAGTTGGAGTCTCACTCTGTTGCCCAGGCTGGAGTGCAATGGCACACTCACGGCCACTGCAGCCTCGACCTGCTGAGTTCAGGTGATCTTTCTGCCTCAGCCTCCCAAGTAACTGGAACTACAGGCATGTGCCATCACGCCTGGCTATTTTTTTTTATTTATTGTAGAGATGAGGTTCCCCCAAGTTGCCCAGACTGATCTTGAACCCGTGGGCTCAGGCAATCCTCTCTCCTTGGCCTCCCAAAGTGCTGGGATTATAGGCCATGAGCCCGGCCCCCTTAAATTTTTTTTTAAACCATAGAAGTAACACATTCAATTTAAATATTTTACAATTGAAAACAAAAAGTGAGTTTTTCATTTTCCCCAACCCCATCTTCAGAAGGAATGTTGACTGTTTTTGGGGGGTTTTTTTTGTTGTTGATTTTTTTTGAGTTGGAGTCTCACTCCATCGCCCAGATTGGAGTGCAGTGACATGCTCCCGGCCACCGCAGCCTTGATCTGCTGGGCTCCGGCAATCCTTCCGCCTCAGCTTTCCAAGTAGCTGGTACTGCAGGCATGCGCTACCAGACCAGCTAATTTTTTATTTATTGTAGAGATGAGGTCTCACCAAGTTGGCCCGGTGGATCTCGAACCCGCTGGCTCAGGAAATCCACTTACCTCGGCCTCCCAAAGTGCTGGGATTATAGGCTGAGCCACTGAGCCCGGCCTGTTGACTGTTTTTAGAGATCTCATTAGATCTTTAGGAATCAAAAATCATACATATTTTTTTCCTGCAATTTTTACCCCACAGAATATATCAGATACCTTTCCAAAAGCACGTTCCACAAAATATGCTTTGAATATCTCTCTCTCTATGTATATATGGTCCTCTATTGTAGCAATGGCACCAAGATACTGTCTCCCAAGAATCATTGATAGGAACAGAAAGTGAATTGGCTAGCCCAGGAGTCCTTAGCTTCTTGGTGGGCAGGAACAGCTTTCTCCAAATCATCCTATTCAGTAAGGGAGGTCCTTAAGGGAAATTCACTGAGTCTGGAGCGAGGCACTCAAGGAGATTCTGCTACAATCCATAAAAGCAGAGAGGAAGGGCTGGTTACCTTGAGTTCTTAACACACTTTGGGCTTTATTCTCCAAAAGCCTGGAAATACCTATCAAAGGGCCTATGATGGTGGACTCCTGCTTATTGAGACACGCTAGCATTTCCATATATGTAGACTAGATGAGAAGTTGTTTATTTTACTTTACTTTTAACCGTGAAGGCTTATACTTATAAATAATTGCCTCTGATCTCTACTTCAATGTTTTTCACTTTTCTGGAAGCAGCATGGCTTGAAGTTATAAAATTAACAGTTGCAGAACTAGAAATACAGTATTTATTTATTGGATCAAGCCATGACTTGATTATATTGTCATTTCTTCTTGGCTTTTTAAATTTATATTTCTTTTTTTTAATGATTATCTTTATTTTTTAAAAAACATGAACTGTGCTAGAATGTGTGAGGTTTTTTTATTCTGCAATTAGTTGTGGAACAGTTTTTCCTAAAATGCTGAGTATATCAAGGCCTAGTTAAGAATAAGTACTGAAAAAATGCTTGGGATATGAAAGACTATATATACACATCACACACACACACACACACACACACACACACACACACACACTCTTACCTAAAAACATAACTTTATATTTTCTAGGAATACAGAAACGCTTTCTTAAAAAATTTTAAATCTTCACTCTCTGCAGGTATTTCTCAAGCCATGTTCCCATGTCGTGTCTTGTCAGCAGGTTGAGGTGGAACCACTCTCAGCAGATGACTGGGAGATCCTGGTAAAGAAAGGAGAACTACTCCAAAATGTCTGCTGTGTCTTTGGATTTTGCTTCTCTGAACTGTTTTATATTCTCTGAGCTGGTTTGAGTTACAGGGTTGACTTGATAGAGATCTGATATACAACATAGTACTGAGGAAATAAAGTTGTCTTGTATATGTGATTCGTGTTAGAGTAGATTTTAGCTAATCTTGCCACGAAAACAAAAAAATGGGTAACTATGAGGATTTGTTAATTTACTTCAGTGTAGTAACTTTTTACTATCTATGTGTATCCCATAACATTATGTATACATTAAATATATACAGTAAAATTTATTTTTAAAAAAGAATGAATTGAGATTTCTTTACCAGACAAGATGGACAAGATGTAGTATGAACTGATCTTCTGTCTGTTGGTTCCAGGAGCTGCATGCTGCTTCCCTCGAGCAAAACCTTCTAGATCAAATTCGAATAGTTTTTCCAAAAGCTGTTTTTCCTGTTTGGGTTGATCAACAAACTTACATATTTATCAAGATTGGTAGGTACTGTTGTAACATTTGCTGCTGTGCTCTACACTATAGCAGTGAGTCCAGAACAGAGGTGAACTGTGCTCTAATGAGCTTTGTTTTCTACACAGTTGCTCTAATGCCAGCTGCTGCTTATGGAAGGCTGGAAACTGACACGAGACTCCTCATTCAGCCAAAGACACGCCAAGCCAAAGAGAATACATTTTCAAAAGTAGATGACATGTGTGGAAAATTTTACAGTTATGGAAGAGACCAAAAAGGAATGACTAAGGAACTTTCAGCCAAGCAACATCAGTCAGATACTATGGGAGTCACTGAATCTAACAAAAAAGAGCACGTGGTTCCAGTGGACTCCTCATTGACCCCAAGCTTATGGGATGTGATAGGAAGCATTTTTTCTTTTGTATCTGAGAAGAAACAGGAGACAACCTGGGGTTTAACTGAAATCAATGCCTTTAAAAATATGCAGGCAAAAGCTGTTCCTCTGGACAGTATTTTCAGAGTGTGCAAGTCTCAGCCTCCTAGTGTATGTCAGGCATCAGTAGCTCCTGTGTTTCACAGGCACTGTGCCATTCATGTATTTCCATGGGACCAGGAGTATTTTGATGTAGAGCCCAGCTTTACTGTGACCTATGGAAAGCTGGTAAAGCTGCTTTCTCCAAAGCAACAACAGAGTAAAACAAAGCAAAATATTCTGACACCTGAAAAAGAGAAGCCAATGTCAGAGCCACTCAATCAAAAACAAATTAGCTCTGATCATAGCCAAGAAGCTGGTAAGGCCTGTGTGCTGCAGGTAGTCTGGAATGGACTTGAGGAATTGAAGAATGCCATGAAATACACCAAGAATATGGAAGTTCTCCATCTTGGGAAAGTGTGGGTTAGTACAAATTTTATAATTTAGGAGATCATTTATGTTGCCTAAACATCCCCAAATTATTAACTAGAATAATGCTTTATATGTAAATTGAAAACCAGTAAAAAAGAAACTCAGTGTCTAAAGGTACTGGGGGACCGTTGTAAAGGCCTTGTTTGGGTAAATATTGTATATTTTCTGGCCAGATAAGCTTGAACACGTTCAGGCCTAGAGAGGTCAAAATTCCTTGCCTGAAGTTGCGTAGCTAGTAAGTGGAGGGAGCAAGATTCAGACCCAGGCAGATTGACTCTAGGGTTTGTGCTCAGCAGAGTACCCTACAAAGCCTCACATCTTTAATGCTTTCAGGTTTGTTCCCAAGTTATTGAAAGCAAAGAAAGGGCTTGCTGGGTATGGGGGAACATGCTTAGTGCAGGGTGAGAGCCTTGGCATGAGACGACCTTCCTGCTGCCTATGACAGCATGTGGATTGGAGCACATGTAGACGCTCTTAACTTGCCGATGTCTGCTCTTTTATTTGTGTATAACCAAGAGAGGAAGTAGATGGTGACTACTAGCAGTCCATCCCCTCATCCCGGCCTCACATATTTATGCTAAATGTGTATGACGTGAGTCATCAACCACGTTTATTGGAGCCCAACTGTGAACCACTGCGACGTGAGACGTAGTAGTGGAAGAGGGAAGAACCTGTTAGGAAAGGGAAGAAAAGTAACAGGGAAGATCGTCTCCTCTGTAGGTTTATTTTTCTCCCACAGTTTTACCTGTGACCTTTATGCAGGTAACTTAAGCAGAGCTTTACTTTCTTTGGCCTACATCATTTTTAAAGCTCCATGCCATTATTCCCTGTTAGCTTTAAACTGTTAGTTTAGGAGAGTGCGCTGCATCCTCAAACTCAAAATGTCTAACACTGAACTTACTATGATTTAGCTGATTCTGCCATAGATAGGAACATCTTATTTCCTTGGAGAGTCATATGGTGAGGATAGAATGAGGAAGTGCTGAAGGTAACGTCCTGGGAACCATCTCAGTGTAGCAGTAAGTTGACGGGGCACAATGGTTCATGCTTGTCATCCCAGCACATTAGGGAGGTTGAGGCAGGAGGATCACTTGAGGCCAGGAGTTTGAGATCAGCTTGGCAACATAGCAAGATCCCATCTTTACAAAAATGTTTTAAAAAATACTGGACATGGTAGTCCTAGCTCCTTGGGAGGCTGAGGTGGGAGGATTGCTTGAGCCCAGGTGAGCTATGATCATGCCACTGCATGTTCTTGTCCTCTTAAAAAAAATAGATTACATAGGAGCCTGCACTGCCCACTCCACTGCTGTAGGCAGTGAGAAGTGGCAGTAACTGAAATTGGTTGTTCCAACAGGCTTGACTTGAGAGACCAAGGTTGATCACTTGGGGCTGCAACTAACAAAGTAGTGATAACTTGAGCCTTTACTACCCTGTGAAGAAGTATGGTGATTTTTTTAAGGCAGGAAACTTGATTGTTAAATTTATGAGTCTTTAAGTCAGAATGTGCACCTCAGAGTGTTCGTCTTATGCTTTGCTTCTGTCTACAAGTCACATGTCTGCACCTACCCTTTAGAAGTTAGCAGGGGTGGTGGAGCCATCTTTATGTTTTCCATTGCTTGCTTACATTTGGGAAGATGAAAAAATTCTTCAACATGTTTTTTAGGTAAAATCTAAAGTGCACAGTTTAGTCATTTTTAGTATATTTGTAATAATTGGACAGCCATCACCACAATCTAAGTTGAGAACATTTTTGTCAGGGGGGTGAGAAATTTTACTTTTGCTTTTTGGACTGCGTTTCTGCCTGGTTTTAATTGTCTTGTGGCAGATTGTCTGTGACTAGCCTTGGCCATTCCAGCTTTTTCACTGATTCTCAACTTTCACAAATGAAGACTTCTCAAAGATTGCAAAATGTAATGTAATTGAATTGAATAATATTACTAAATATAATTATACCGTAGTTTAAAAGATTTTTTGTGGTTAGAGTTAAATACATGTGTTTTAAGCTCTAATTCTGAAGAATATATAAAGAGAAGGTAAGAGGGGGAAAATTGAAATGTTTATGGTTCAATACCTGAACATCTGTCTGACTATACTTTTGCTATGGCTGAATGTTTATGCCCCCCCGAATTAATATGTCAAAATTTTAACCCCCAAGGTGATGGCTTAAGGAAGTAAGGCCTTTGGGCAGTGATGAGGTCATGAGGGCAAAGTCATGAATGCCATAATCTGCCATGAATGGGATTCGTACCCTGATAACAGACCCAAGGGGGCAGTTTACTCCATCTGCAATATGAGGGAGGGGACAGCCTCCAGAACTGTGAGAAATAAAATTCTGTTGCTTATAAGCCACCCAGTTTATGGTATTTTGATATAGCAGACTAAGACAACTGAACAGACTAAGACAACTATGAATTATTGTGATAGTTTCTGTAATTTCACCTGAATTCATGGAAGCTAATATTAATATTTATGCTATGAAACATTTCTTAAATCAAGCTTTTCACATGTTTATATTTTGTTTATTTATTTTAAATTTCAGATTCCTGATGACCTGAGGAAGAGACTAAATATAGAAATGCATGCAGTAGTCAGAATAACACCAGTGGAAGTTACCCCTAAAATTCCAAGATCTCTGAAGTTACAACCTAGAGACAGTTTAGTGAGTTCAAATCTATGATATATCAAAATTCTTGTACATGTATGGTAAAATTTTTAGTTGCTTTAGCTAAGTAATAAGAATGTGGTTTTTTGTTTGTTTGTTTATTTGCTTGCTTTTTTTGAGTTGGAGTCTCATTCTGTCGCCCAGGCTAGAGTGCAGTGGCATGCTCATGGCCACTGCAGCCTCAACCTCCTGGGAGTGCAATGGAATGCTCATGGCCACTGCAGCCTTGACCTGCTGGGCACAGGCAATCATTCCACCTCAGCCTTCCAAGTAGCTGGAACTATAGGCGTGTGCCACCATGTCTGGTTAGTTATTCTTTTTTACTGTAGAGACTAGATCTTGCCAAGTTGCCCAGGTTGGTCTTGAACCCGTGGGCTCAAGTAGTCCTCTTGCCTCTGCCTCCCAAAATGGTGGGATTACAGGCATAAGCCACTGTGCCCAGCTAGCCATTTTTAAATGTACAA
Source organism: Tarsius wallacei (assembly GCA_963574415.1). Classification (NCBI taxonomy): domain Eukaryota; kingdom Metazoa; phylum Chordata; class Mammalia; order Primates; family Tarsiidae; genus Tarsius; species Tarsius wallacei. The sequence goes on along the minus strand of CAUYQG010088579.1, from coordinate 5,027 downwards.
TTCAGTGGCACTAATTACATTCCTAATGTTGTACAACCATCACCACTATCTATCTGTAAAACTTCTCCTTAACCCCAAACCTGTTAAATAGTAACTCCCCATCCTCTCCTCTCCCCAGTCCCTGGGAACCTCTAATCTCTGTTGTGTTGCTTATTCTAAATATTTCACGTAAGTAGACGCATACAATACTTGTCCTGTGTATCCGACTCACTTCACTTGATAGCATTTTCAGGGTAATCTGTGCTATAGCACATCTGAGAGCTTCATCCCTATTTTATGACTGAATGATATTCTGTTGTATATGTATGTTGTATATGTATCCATTCATCTGTTGATGGACACTTGGGTCGTTTCCACCTCTTTGGCTATTGTGAATAATGCTGCAGTGAACATTGGTATACAAATTTATGTCTGAGTTGTTTTTCAGTTCTTTTGGGTATGTATCTAGGAGTGGAATTGCTGGGTCATATGGTACTTCTATGTTTAACTTTTTGAGAAGTTGAGAAGTCTTTAATAAGTAATATATATATGTGTGTGTGTGTATATATATGTATATATACATATATATATATATAATGTATATTGTGCCAGTGCAAATATGAATATTTTTGGCTTTTAAAGAGATTGCTATTTTGCCACGTCTGTGTACTTTTTAAAACATCTGCCATACTATTTCAGAATTAATACTGCAGCCTAGGCCAGGCACAATGGCTTATGCCTGTAGTAATCCCAGCAGTTTGGTAGGAAGATTGCTTGAGTCCAGGAGTTTAAGACCAGCCTGGCCAGCATAGTAAGGTACCATCTCTACCAAAAAACAATTATTGCAGCCTAAAAGAGTGCTAGATTGTTTTACTTTTCTACTCAGTTGATTCTTTGGAAACTGACATGGTCAGGAAGTAAGATATTGAACTTAACTTTAAAATCTTTTAAAATAGTGGCTGGGCTTGGTGGCTCACCCGTAATCCCAGCACTTTGGAAGGCCGAGGCGAGTGGATTGCCTGAGCCCATGGGTTCAAGACCAGCCCAGGCAACTTGACAAGACCTCACCTCTACAATAAATAAAAAATTAGCTGGGCGTGGTAGCACATGCCTGTAGTTCTGGCTACTTGGAAGGCTGATGTGGACGGATTGCCGGAGCCCAGCAGGTTAATGCTGGGGTAGCCCTGAGTGTGCCACTGTACTCTAGCCTGGGTGACAGAGTGAGACTCCAACTCAAAAAAAAAAAAAAAGTAGAGTATTATCATATGTACCAATTTAGGTTACTAGTTCTCGAATCCTTAAGTACAGGAACATTATTATCATATGATATGTTTGAAAAATTACTAACATGATTTAATCTTTCTCTGATAATTCACATTATACTTTTGATCCTTTGGATTGTGGTGGTTGTCATGTCATGGAAGAACCAACTTCACTTTCTAGTTGATGAAACACCAGATAAGATAGCTTATATCACCTGACTGGAGAAAAGGAAAACACATACAATAAGTGCCATTTCCACAACAGTATGTAACTGAGTATTTGACACATTGGCTATACTGTGCACAGTGATTTATAATTTTATTTTAACTTTTTGGTTATTGATCTTGGTGTTTTTCAAATGTTAGTTCCCTTATATGAGCAGATAATTAGTCACTCACTGATCATTAGAGTTTGTTTTGTTTTGTTTTGGTCTCAATGATGGAATATTGCTATAGAATCTTTTTTTTAATCCAGAGTTGAATATTTTAGTGGAAGTCCTATGACATTTGATAGGTCTCTGTAGGCTATGATTATATCTTGCAATATGAAGATATTTAATTTAATTTCTTTTTTTTTTTTTTTTGAGTTGGAGTCTCACTCTGTCACCCAGGCTGGAGTGCCATGGCACATTCACAGCCACCCCAGCGTCGACCAGCTGGGTTCTGGCGATCCTTCACCTCAGCCTTCCAGGTAGCCCGAACTACAGGCACGCATTACCATGCCCGGCTAATTTTTTTTTTTTTTAATTTTTTTTTTAATGTATTTATTGTGGAGATAAGGTCTTGCCAAGTTGCCTGGGCTCATCTTGAACCCGCAGGCTCAGGCGACCCACTCACCTCAGCCTCCCAAATTGCTGGGATTACAGGCTGAGCCACTGAGCCCAGCCAAGATGTCTGATTTCATAGGTGGAACTGTGAGTTGCTTTCTGATTCCAAAATTTTTTAACTTAAATAGTTCTTATTTCTACTTTATGACTTTGTCTAGGTTTTTATTTTATTTTATTTATTTTTATTTATTTATTTTTTGAGTCGGAGTCTCGCTCTGTTGCCCAGGCTGGAGTACAGTGACACGCTCACAGCCATCACAACCTCAACCTGCTGAGCTCAGGCGGTCCTTCCTCCTCAGCCTTCCAAGTAGCTGGAACTACAGGCACGTACTACTACACCCAGCTTATTTTTTTGATTTATTGTAGAGATGAGGTCTCACCAAGTTGCCCAGACTGGTCTCAGACCCCTGGGCTCAGGCAGTCCTTTCGCCTCGGCCTCCCAAAGTGCTGGGATTACAGGCTTGAGTCACCATGCCTGGCCAACTTTGTCTAGGTTTTTAATACCATTGACCTGTGATATTAAATGGAGTCCCTGACTATTTGTGTGATTTTGTGATTTTTGAGAATGGGAAAATGATGCCTTTTCTTAGTTTGGCCTACTTTTGATAGTTATCAAGTTTTGGGGTTTTATTTGTTGGTTTTGTTTGTTTAGTTATTTGGGGTTTTTTTTTTTAGTCAGAGTCTCTCTGTTGCCTAGGCTGGAGTGCAGTGGCATAATCACTGCTCACCGTAGTCTTGGCCTCCTGGGCTCAGGCAGTCCTTCCGCCTCAGCCTCACTAGTAACTGGGACTACTGTGCCACCATACTGGCTAATTTTATTTTTTGTTTTTATAAAAACGAGGTCTTGCTTTGTTGCCTAGGCTAGTCTTGAACTCCTGCGCTCGAGCAGTCTCCCCACCTCAGCCTCCCAAAGTGCTGGGATTACAGACATGAGCCATCATGCCCAGCCCCAGTCATCAAATTGAATTGAATTTCATCTGCAGATTCTAAGTTTGACTTTGAATGACGAGAGAACAGAAATGGACCAATTTGAGAAATAATGGAGTAGAGGTTTATTTTTCTAGAAAGATATTAATGATCTTTCCTATATGAATTTTTTTTGTTTTTAAATATCAAATGGGTTAAATTTAATCGCAACGTAAAAGCTTTAAAAATTAGTAATGTTTTTCTTATAATTTTTTCATGCTTTTGAATGATTTATTAACACTCTACTTAACTGAGTATATCACTACTGTGGTCAGCATAACAGAAAAAAGAGAGGAAACAGCAGTATAAACATGTAAAGAATTCATTTTTCTCATGTACAAGAAAGTGTAGAAGAACCTAGGTGGTTAGACTATGTTATTAAGATCTAGTCTGCCTCAGTCTTATCTTCAACCATGCTTACTTAGCCTTTGACTTCCCTCTTCTGAGATGCAAGGTGTTTGCTGTACTAGTAGGTATTTCAGGAAACAGGAAAGGCACAAAGCCAAAGCCTTCTCCTTGCAAGGTTTCTCTACCTTTAATTAGGAAAAGCAGCCCTTCTTGGATTGCTGACTGCGCACCATTTACCAGGAGTAATGTCACACACACACCTCTAAGCTGGGAGTCAAACATTTTACTTTCCTGTCTTCATAGCAGAGGGAGACAAGGAAGAATGGAGTTGGAATGGTTATTGAGGGAGCCTAATTATGGTATGTGGATCCGTAGGTATAGAGAAAAAGAACGCTTAAAGCTTTGCTGATCAGGTGAAGTGGCTCACACCTGTAATTCCAGCTCTTAGGGATGCCAAAGCAGGAGGATCACTTGAGCCCAGGAGGCTGAGGCTGCAGTGAGCCAGTATTGCACCACTGCATTCCAGCCTGAGCCACAGAATGAGACCTCCAACTCAAACAAAACAAAGCAAAACTTTGCCATTTACCAAAATGTTTCTTTAGACTACACTGAACTCATTGTACTAACTGTAATGTCAAATCCCAAGTCTGTGCCTATAGAATAGGAGCATCCTTCACTGGTTTTGTTTTATAAGGGTTTATATGTACATGTATATATTTGTATGTGTGTGTGTGTTTATGTGTGTGTGTATGTATGTGTGTGTATATATATATATATATTTTTTTTTTTTTGAGTTGGAGTCTCATTCTGTCACCCAGGCTGGAGTGCCATGACATGCTCATAGCTACTCCAGCACCCCAGCGTTGACCTGCTGGGCTCTGGTGATCCTTCCACCTTAACCTTCCAAGTGGCCAGAACTATAGGTGCACGCTACCACGCCCGGCTAATTGTTTATTTATTTATTGTAGAGACGAGGTCTCACCAAGTTGCCCTGGCTGGTCTCGAACCCACAGGCTCAGGCAATCCTCTCACCTTGGCCTCCCAAAGTGCTGGGATTTCAGGCTGAGCCACTGAGCCCAGCCAGGGTTTATATTTTACTAGGAAGATAAGATGTTAAAATCAGGGTGTTAAGGTTAAGTTCAGATATCAGGATAATTCATCACTATTCTTTTCTTTTCTCTGATAGCCTAAAGACATACATGAAGAAGACATAAAAACTGTGTTCTGTTCATGGCTACAGCAGTCTGCTACCACCACGCTTCCTTTGGTAATATCAGAGGAAGAATTTATTAAGCTGGGGATTAAAGATGGTGAGTAAATTTGTTGTTTTGACATTCTTTTCTGTTTAAATATTTGTACATTTTAAATTGCTTTTCTACCTGTGACACATGTGAACAGTGAAAAATAATAATAATAATTAAATAGCAGATTTTTCATATTGAAGAATGCCTTTAAGCGTATTTAACAAAGCCGGGCTCGGTGGCTCAGCCTGTAATCCCACGATTTGGGAGGCTGAGGTGAGTGGATTGCCTGAGCCCGCGGGTTCAAGACCCACCTGGGCAACTTGGCGAGACCTCATCTCTACAATAAATCAAAAAATTAGCCGGGCGTGGTAGCGCGCGCCTGTAGTTCCAGCGACTTGGAA
>CAUYQG010088576.1:0-25144 GCA_963574415.1 Tarsius wallacei | reverse complement strand
TTTTTTTTTTTGTTTTTTATTTTTTTTTTTTTTTTTTAATTTTTCCCCGTTTGTTTTCCCATTTTTGGGTTGGGGGGGCCCCCCCCCCCCCCCCCCCCCCCGCCTTGCTATTGATGCAGGTATTTCCATATGAAGGCAGTTTGGACTCACAAAAGTTCAGCAGTCTAGAGAAGGCCAGAGAAGTCTGTGTGGGGTGGGGAAGGTCTCTGCGTGTGAGTGGACCGCTCTTTCCTTCTCCCCACCTGTCCCTCTCCAGAACCTCGCCCCAGGCCCCTCAGCATTTTTTGAGGAAAGTGCTCTGCAGTGCCTCATCAGCGGCTTTCTGCTTCTGTATCTCATTGTTTCTATCTTACAGGGACCAGGGGTACCATTTTAAACAAAACATTGCCACGTTTGTGTGCACTGCTGAGAACATCATCTTTGTTTTCAGAGTATATTTAAAGAGTTAGTAGAGAATGGCTCTTGTATTATCATTAAAGCCTTTCCTTCAACCCGATACCATGAGCCTTAAGTTCTAGTTGCTCCCACAGGTGAGGCCCTGATGAGGAAATGCTGCACTGCCAGCCTCCCTAACAGGGGCCCTTCGTGGTGAGCCCTGCCACAGGATGAACAGCTGCTGTGGACCATCAGGACATCACCTGGAGGTCACAGATCTGGGTATGGTGTATGCTACTGCTCTCCCACATGGATGGGCATGTCATGTCTGAGCAAACTGACCTTTTGTTCTGTACCAGGTGGAGGTGGAACTCTAGAATTTCCTTTTTGAGCCCAGGGTCAACTTGGGTTTTTATGGAGTGTAAAGTCTAGATTACACCCAAATTTTATTGTTGCCCAGAGAACAACTTTCTGATACTGACCCTTATCAGCCTACTACCTAGTGGGAGAGGAAGCTGAGTTCCAGCAGGCCAGAGGGTCCAAAAAGCCCTCCTTGATTGTGCATTACCTTCTCCACCTAGTATTTCCAAGTGGAACCACCTGCTACTAACTTAAGGGAGAGTTGCCAGCACTGGACTGCAGAGTATGGATTATTTTAAGTTTGTCATGGAAAATTCTAGGGTCAGTCATCCATTCCTCAGAAATAACATCTGGGTCTTGAGTTAAAATTTCTGACTCCCAAATCTTAGAGGCTGATGGCTGTTTCTTCAAAGTGATGGGAAACCACGTAACATGAAATTCATCATGGGACACGTGGGAATTTACTTTAGAGAACTTTATTTGTGCTGACATGACACAACCAAGGCAAAGTAAAATATATGTGGATGGATAGCAACAGGGATAAATCTAAGTTTGTCAGTAACTTGTGAATAAATTATATTGGCCCTTATCTGTAATAATTTATATTGTATTAGCAAGTGATGTAACCACATGTATTTCATGTCAACCCTAAGACATATATACATATCATACATTGTGTACACGTTAATTCCTATATATTTGGATCTCTCTCTGTGTGTGTATGTGTGTGTAGTGTACTTTAAGAAGTGCAAATAGCTAAGTCTAGGAGAGTGGTTGTACACTGAGTTATGGTAAATCACTGATGCATGCTTTAGCAGTGAATATAGTTTTTCACATGATTTTATTATGTCCTTTAAAGGTAGTACCAGTATTAATTAAATAGATCCACAGATAAAATGTATTTTGTGAGAGTATTTTTGACATCTTTGTTTATTAAACTTTGCAGACATTAAGTTAGTATTTTCGTTTTGAATAAGCCCCCTGGGTATGCACCACAAAATAGAATCTAAATATAAAGCACTTTGGTACTCCATGCCATCGTTATAATTTAACACCACACTGAATGCTACAGCATTTCATAAAGTTAATTCTTAACTATAAGGATGACTCTTGATTTTAGTCATGGTTAGTTCCATCTGGGCTTTAGGTTCCTCCCCGTTTCTCTTCATCAGTCTATAACAACAACAGCACTTGGTGTTAGACAGCACCATCCATCACACCCCAAAAGAATGAGCAGACATGGGCACATGTGCCCTTCTGCCACTTCTGCAAGACAGAAGCAGACTGCACAGGGTGCCCTGAGACTCACCGAAAGCAGAGCCACGTCAGGGACAGAAAAGACACTGAGGTGTATCCAATAATAAGATGACTTAACACAATGCCTCAGTGGCACACCACGTCAAAAACTGATGGAGCAAGTCCCCGAAATGGATGATCCTGCCACCCTCCCTCTGAGCAGCCAGCCGCCATGCCAAAGCTCTGGCTCTGCCTGTTGGTCTTTGGAGGTGACAGGGATGCTAGAGTGCAGTTCCCTCTACCTGCTCCCAAACAGACAGTGTGACCCAGGTCTTGGGTCGGGTCCCCCAAGAAAAGGAAAAGTGCAAGTAACAGGCACTTATCATTCTTGTGGCATTTAGCACACTGCCTCCCGCCATGCGCCGCTGCCCCTGCGTGTCTGGTTGTGGGACTGCTTTTGCTCTCTTCCCAATCACCCTGTCTACTAAGAGCAAGGAGGCGGCGTGCCTCCTGTAGCCATCAGAAACCAGCATGCAACACACGTCTGTCTCCTCTCAACGAGGTGAAACAACTGATGTAAAAAAAATAGCTTAAATTACTCAGAAACTTTAATCGCAGACACTTTTCCATTCACGTTTCTGAAATGAAAGTTCAGCTTCTGTCCTTTTTTGCACAAAGGCTGTGAAGGCGCTTCTGTGAGACCCCGCGTCTTCTCATATGTACATATCTACATCCGCATCTCAGCAAAAGGTGTCTTGATCACAGCCCTACACCAACTCTGCGCTGGGTTCCAGCATATAAAACTCAGCGAGTCAAATATTTTCAAAAAAATGACAGGACACAACCACAGTAAAATAGCTGGAAAAGTTGTAGCTTGATACCTGTTTCTTCTAAGTTCAACTCAGAAATACAATAATAATTAAGAGGGAAAAAATAAGCAGCCCTAGCTCTCATCCCTGCTACCAAACACACTAGCCTGAACTCTGCTGTGTTAAAGTGCAATTGCTCGGGCGAAGTTGCTCAGGCCAGGGATCAGGCTGGACGGAGTTCAAAGCAGAAACTTCAAACGCTCACTGCTCATGACTCGGGAGCTGGGAGAAAGAGGAGAAAAGGAACGACGGTTCTCAGGCATTCAAGTGCATCGAAAGAATAAGTATCCTTTCTTTCGGTAAAGAGCATCTGTAAATGGTAAGGAATCTTGGTTTGGAAAAATGTAACTTTCTAAAAACTTCTATCTGAGGATGTCCCACTGCGGTAGAGTCAACAGGCTGGCGAGTGCAGCAAGCAGTAGGGCCTGGGCGCTCCTCCCAGGGGCCCGGCCAAACAGGGTGCTTCCGCTGTCTTCTACAAGGTCTTCAGCCCTGGGCGAAGAGGAGGCACACTGGACCAAGGGCATCTGGTAGGACGTGGCTCGCTTCTCCGGCCTGTCTGGGCTAGACCCATCACTGGGCCTCTGGCCGTTGAATAGCAGGTAGCGCCCCCGGGCATCCTGCTCCATTTTGAAGATCTCATATTCTGTATGAGGTAGTTTGATTCCCAGGGCCACACAGCCATTGGTGTGTGTCACATCCTGCTGGATGCCCACCTGCCAGGAGCCCTCAGCCCCACACTCATTCCCATTGAAAACATTGAGAAGCGAGGCTGTGGCCGCATCCATGGGGGTCACCTTCATGTGATTCACTGTGAAGAAGAGAAGAGAGCTCCGTGACTCTAGGGAATGGGCGTAAGAGGCAGAAACCTTCCCAGCAAACACTGGCCACACGCTACCTCTCAGGGCCTTCTTTTCCAGAAACAATTCCACCTGCAGACCACCCATCGGACCGAAGTAGGCATCAACGCATTCTAAGGAGGGAAGAGTTCATGCTGATCTGAGTGGCAGGCACACCAGAGATGCTGCAGGTGTGGCCAGAAAGCACAGACTGCATTTGCTATAGAAATCAGACTGCAGCTGATGCCTGTGGGTGTGAAATAAAACTACAGTAGCACACAGAGCACTCCCAGGTGTATCTGGTGACACTGACTTCTGGAATTTTTATGCAAAGGTTTTGAGGTTTCTAAAAATTTAGTGCCAAACGTCTATTGTCATTAGCATTCCCGCATACTAGTACAGGCATCTAAATACAGGCATCATAAATCAGTCATCTAAAATAAATTAGGCTGCAAACAAGAAAAAAAATGAGTAAATAAATTAAACACAAATCCCAGCAATGGTAGAGAACTGCTTTTGAAGGTTCTCCCGGGGGACTACATTCTGCATATAACATGATAAGCTTTGGGGTGGAGTCAGAAAAAATCAAAGGGCCCATGTTCCTGGGGTAAAACATGCTACCTAAAAAAGGGCCAGGGTACTCTTGGACTTATCTGGGCTAACAGAAAACATTTACTAATAATCAAACTGAGCTGCAGAATGCCATTCTGGAGAAGCTACACCTAGGGTCCAAGGTCTAGGCCATCTCTCTCTATTTAGCATGACAGGGCTAATACAATTTACAAAGATGCTCAGGCTTTAAAAAAAAGAAAAACTTCTAAAATAACGACCACAAGACTTCCTTTGCTGATAGCAACCTAGTGTGGTTCATCCCTTGCTGCTTGGTGTAGCCTGAACCTCCCCAAGGATGCGCCCACCATCGAGCAGGTGACAGCCTCTCAGGAGCAGGCAAACTCAGGGCTGGAAATGACAACTCCAAGTATCTGAGGTGTCACTGTCATCTCCCCTTGATTGCCCACTCAAGAAAGTACTGGGCACGCAAGCCAGCGTGATGTTATCAGAGGGGCAGCTCACAATTCATTACTGTTGAGTATAGCAAAGGAAAGACGCAGACTTGAGATTTCTTTCTTTCTTTTTTTTTAAGACACAAGGTCTTACTCTGTCATCCAGGCTGGCATGCAGTGGTGTGATCAAAGCTCACCGCAGCCTCAACCTCTTGGGCTCCTACTTCAGCCTCTCAAGTAGCTGGGATTACAGGCACAAAATGCTGCACCCAGCCAGACTTGAGATTTCATTTGCAGTAACATATGTCCTTCTTGGGTCTCACCTAACAGCTGCCTGTGCATGGCGGCATGGGCTCCTTCTCATCTGGGCCTGCATGTCAAGGTCGCCCACCCTAGCCCTGTTTTGAGCAGGAAGAAACTCAGAAATGACTTCCTGATTTCTTCCCCAGCATCTCAAGTAGAAGGGGGTCCCTTCCCTCCAGCTCTGCTCCACAAAAATGTCACAGAGCTGCCCACTGGACATTATATTGAGATTCTTGGGACTCGGGGAGGGAATCCTACCTTTGAACACAAACTCTGTGCCTCCCATGACCCGGGAGGACAACACACCACGACTGTAGCGGCCCCGGGCGTAGATGGAGAAGGTGGGGTGCTTGCACACGGGGTCCGAATAGTGGTAGTAGTGCCCCTCCCAGGTGTTGTTGTTGTCATGGAAGATGAAGTGGCGGGTGAGGAAGAGGACTTCAGGGCGCACCTCACAGCGCTGGCTCACCCACTCCCCGTGCAGGCCGATGGTCAGGTCAGCCTTTGGGGGCAGGATGGGAGGGTGGTGCTCGTCTGACCGGTAGATGATCCGACAGGCGATGCAGGCATGGTCGTGGTTCTGAAGCCAAGAAACACACACACTCAGAGAGGCCTCTATCTACCCGAGAGAGCAGTGTATACTTGCTTTCCTGAATTGGGGTCCCACCATGGCTGGGAGTGGGCAAGGCACCCAGGTCACCATCACTCATAACCTGAACATCCAAGAGGCAACGGGAGCCACAGACAGAGAGGAGAGCGCAGCATGCGTGTATGAGTGTGGGTATGGGCAAACTCACAAGTGCATGCATGTGTTCGCCTAGTAGTATAGACTTGACCAAATATTTCAGTTGTCATATGGACTTTCATTAGACTCCTATTAAGTTTTCAGACCACACGATTTCACAAATAAATGAGGGTAACACCTCATACCTCCTAGGATGGCTACTATCTAAAACACAGAAAATAGCAAGTTGGTGAAGATGTGAAGAAAAGGGAACCCTTGTGTATTGCTGGTGGAAATGTACCACAGTGTAGTCCTTATGGAAGACAGAATGGTGGTTCCTCCAAAAATTAGACAGAATTAGCACATGATCCAGGTAGTATACTTCTAGAAATACCGTATCCCCAAAAGAACTGAAAGCCATGACAGGAACAAATATTTGCACACCCATATTCACAGCAGCATTATTCACAGTAGCCAATAGGGGAGGCAGCTCAAATGTCCACTGATGAATGAATGGATAAACTAATGGTGGCATACCCATACGATGGAATATTATTCAGCCTTGGAAAGGAAATTCTGACACACGCTACAACACAGATGAACCGTGAGGACATTGCATTAAGGGAAATAAGCCAAACAATACTGTAGGACATCAATTATATGAGGTACCCAGAGTGATTACAGTCGTAGAGACAGAACATGAAAGGGTGCCGTGTGTGTGTGTGTGTAACCACAATACAACAAAAGGAAATAGTTAAGGAGTTAAGGAGTTTGGCAAGGCCAATACCTAGGATCAGGAGGAAGGGACAAGGAGTAATTGTTGAATGGTTTTCAGTTTGGGAAGATGAAAAAGTTCTGAAGGTAGATGGTGGTAATGGCTGCACAATGTGAATGTACGTAATGCCACAAAGTTGTACACTAAAAAGCAGTTAAAATGGTAAATTTTACATTATGTGTATTTTACAATTAAAAATTTTCAATAACAAAATTACGAGGCACAAGTAGAGAGAGAAAAAAGGCCAGCACTCTGATAGCAGCAGACCCAAGGGAGCTGTCTAGTAAAGGCAGGTTTCCGAGCCAGGACTGCCCAGCACTTACAGGGTTGGCTGCTGTGTGTGGGAGTCCTGAAATGGGCATGATGCATTGCATTAACTTTCCATCCTGGGTCTCAAATATCAGAATCTCCTTTTAGGGTGAAAAATTTGGAATCTTTTCCCCATACTAGTTCACTAAGGAAACATAACGGCAATGCTACGGGACTCATTGATGCTTTCTTTTAACTAAATTTGTATCTTATTTGTGCTAACATGCATTGGAAAGATAGTGGCACATCTGGTGATAGGCCATTTATTTAGCCTTGAAACCAAGTAGATGCACTGAGTGGGAATCACCTTGAATTTCTTGTAGCAGTTATGCAAGTGAGTATAATAATTGCCGTTATATCAATGAGGAAGTTGAAATGAAGAGAAATGAATAACGTGTCCAAGTTTATCACCTGCGAAGGACCTGGCCAGAGCCATCTCTTGGCGATGCACAGCTGAGCACAGCTGAGTCTCGCAGGGAGTTCTTCCCTGTCCCTTCCTCCTGTAGCTTGCAGAGGGCAGATCGCCACTGGGCAGGGCCATTCCTCCGTGTGTCCCAGAGCCCTCTGTAGGAATCAGCAGGCTAACAAATGCCTTGGACCCTGGGGCAGAAAGGACTCTGCCTTCATCTCACTGCCTCAGCACTGAGATGAGCATCTGGCTGAACTTGGTCACTTCAGGTGAATGATGGTCCTGGGTTGAAGTGTTTCTGTTCTATAGCAGAGAAAAAGCAGACCAGTTTGGGTGGGAAAGGACCTGATCCTAGGTATTGGCCTTGCCAAACTCCTTAACTCCTTAACTATTTCCTTTTGTTGTATTGTGGTTACACACACACACACACACACACACACACACACACACACACACACACATATATATGTATTTATATTTATATATCTAGAGAGAGAGAGTATAGAGTATGTAGAATTTACCATCTTAACCATTTTTAAGTGTGTAGTTCAGTGGCATTAAGTGCAACCATCACCAACCTCCCTCTTGAGAACTCTTTTCATCTTGCAAAACTATCTCTGTACCCATTAGACACTAACTCCCCATTCTTCCTCCTCCAGCCCCTGGCAACCACTATTCCAGGTTCTGTCTCTATGGATTTGACTGCTCTAGGTACTGCATATGAGAGGAATCATATTCTATCTGTCCTTTTTTGACTGGCTGATTTCACTTATCATAAGTGCCACAGGATTAATCCATGTTGTAGCATGACTCAGAATTTCTATCATTTTTAAGGCTAAATGACATTCCACTAAATGTACACACTCATATTTTGTGTATCCATTTATCTGTAGATAGGCACTTAGGTTGCTTCTACCTTTGGCTACTGTGAATAATGCTGCTATGACCAAAGGTGTACTCATATTTCTCTTGGGTATATACCCAGAAGTGGAACAGCTGGATCATACTGTAATTCTATGTCTAATTTTTTTTTTTGAGGAACCACCATACCATTTAATGCAGTAGCTGCATCATTTTACATTTCTATCAACAATGCATAAGAATTCCAATTTCTCCACATCCTTACCTATACTTGGTATTTTCGGCCTTTTTTTTTTTTTTTTTGGTAACAGCCATCCTGATACTTGGTATCCTATTGTGCTTTTGACTTACATTTCTCTAATGATTAGTGATGTTGAGCATCTTTTCATGAGCTTGTTGGCCATTTATGTTATCTTTAGAGAAATGTCTGCCCAAGCCCTTTGCCCACTTTTTGAAACAACTCTTTAGCAGCCATTAAGAAACCCCAATTATCATAATCAAGAGTAGTATTTTTGGCCTCTTTGAGGATCTTGTCAACAGGGGGACAGTTTTAGCCATGATTATATGAGGAGACACATCTAACTGCTTTGTAGACAGGTTTTAAAAAATATTATTTGTGCTCCTAATTCTTACCATCTCTGGCTTGAGTAAAAATTAAAGAGACCTACAAGTACAATGATGGAGAAGCAGAAATTAAAGCCTAAAGACTGTATTGGCTCTAAAGTTCTTCTTTCCTGAGATACTTTTCTTAAATAGTATCCTTTCAAGATGAGCACATCAAAAGAGAATTACGTGTGGAGTTTTTAAACATGAGGAGCGATCTGTACTGTGAGATAGCTTTATAAAATTACTATCTCTTTTTAAAAAAATTTTGGACCCAGGTTCCAATACATGACTCTCATTAGAGAAGTGTCTTTTCCCAGGCTCACCGACTTGGCTTCCACAGCATTCCCTTCCCCTGAATCTCAGAAAGGGCTATTTAAAGTCAGAGTTTCTGTACACAGAAGATCTGAAGGTTAAGGCAGAGGGGCCAGTGTTTCCTCGTTGCTATTCTTTACACGCACTATAAAAAGCTGTCGTTAGGAGGGAGGAGGGGAGAAAATAGATCTCTATACAATCAATCTCTGAAAGGGGAAAAAAAACTTAAGCTCATTCTAAAAATGAAAAGTAAAACTGACACTTTATAAGCGAGCAAGGTTCTAGGCAAGGAGTAGGGCTTTGCCTACTCTGCTCCCTGGTAACAAGTTGAAGAATTGCAGCTTGCACTCACAGGGCATGTGAATCTAGAGGCCTCAGGGACAGCATCTCCTTAAGCTTTACCATCTCCCAAGGAGACCACAGGGACGTTTTTCAGATAAGGCAACCAAAGCGGAGAGAGAGAGAGAGAATAACTTGGCTCAGATAGCCTTACAAACCCAAAGTAGAATTGGGACCATCATTTGTTTTGGGGACTTGCTGAGTGCTACCCCCTGGCCCTGAACTGCCTCTCAGGCTGGGGTCCTACCAAGAACAGATGTCTCCCTCTCAAGGACTCCAGCCCCAGGAAAAGGTCTTCTCCAGCTGATGACTGACGAGGATTCTCCAGGCTTTTTTCTGTTCTCTGCCAATATTTATTTCTGGAGAGTCGACAACATTTGCTGACAGTATCTGCTTGTTTTTGCCGTCTTCCCAGAATGGAAGAAATTACTGGATAGGGTCTTGTGAATAGATCAACTAGAGAAGCAGTCTGGATAAAACACAAGTCTTCAAAAGCAGCATTTATTGGGCTAAATGTTTTGTTCAAGGAGAAGGAGAAATGGGATATGATGATGGAAACTTCCTTTCCTGAGGTTTTGTTCCCTGGGATAAAAAGCACATTAATGTTTCTCAGAGAGAAAGCTGCTGTGGTCAATGGCCCATGTCAAAAGCTTTCGTGATGACTGCAGTCTGCCCTGTGTTTGATTAAATTACTGCTGTAGATAATCCTGCAGCTACATCCTTCTCGAGTCTTCTCCACTGCATTGTAAGTTATTTGAGGACAAGGCCAAAGGGTTCTCTCTTGCATATTTCCTTGACATTCCTTGATGTATGCAGTGGAGATGAGAGGGGCTCCTGGCTGACAGACTGATAGGGAGAAAGTTGCCATTGCATCTTTAAAGACATGAAGAGAGTAGCTGGCATTCATCACAGATGATGAGTGCTCTTCTGCCTTGTGGGAGGGACCTCGGGGTGCTTTTCAGATCTGGGATTCTGGGAGCTTATGAATTCAGACTCATTTTGACCACTTAAAGGGATTATGATAATTTCACCTTTAGAAAGAAGTAGGGTGAAGAGCTGTGGCTACATACATTGTGCCCTTTAACTATAGTCTTAGGTTCAGACTGCCCAGGCTGGCTGGTGTCTACCCTGCCACAATGGACTGAATGCTCTTGTCCCCTCAAAATTCATATATTGACATCATAACCCCCAAAGTGAGGGAGGAAGGAGGTGGGGCCTTTGGGAGGTGACAAGTCATGAGGGTGGAGCCCTCCTGAATGGGCCGGAAAGAGATACAAGAACCCTCTGGATGTCTTCCCATCACAGTGAGAAATTGGCAGTCTGCAGCCTGGAAGAGGGCCTTGACCAGAATCCCACCACGCTGGCACCGTGATCTTGGTAAGAACTGTGAGAAATAAGTGTCTGCTGTTTGTGAGCCCCCAGTCCATGGTGCTTTGTTATAACAGCTTGGATGGACTGAGACACCTGCTCTTAGCAGGCAGGTGTAGCCCCGCATGCACCCACCCAGCTCAGTCAGGTCACCCTGCCAGGAGGTGGACACATGTTCTGGGCACAGGGGAACTCAGAGAGCCTAGGGGAGATACTACACGGCAACTGTCGATCCATTACAGCCATCCAGGAGGGGACCTGGGCAAGGAGGATGAGGGAGATAGGTGGACTGCCAATTCTTGGGTTTGTAGCTGACTACTGAAAATGAAGGGTACAAACTCAACCACACATTCTTCTGCTTCTGTGTCCTGGAGCTCAGAAGGGGCATGGGTAGGTCCTCAGAAACAACATTTGACATCTAGAAATGCACTTTCTAAGAAGTTTAGAATCTAGTATGTGCACTCACAAAGGTCTTCTCTGTTTTAGGAAACGTCAGTAATCACACAAGAGGTCATTTTGCCTCCAACTTGCTTACAAATGCATTTGACTACAGACCCAACAGCTAGATAAAAAGAACCATAAGAAGCTGGTTCTTTAGGAGAAATGCCTTTAAGAATAGTTTCCAAAGATAATTTGTACTTGTTTCATTGCTTCTTCTACTCCTCTTCTGCCTTTTGTTTCATTTAAATAACTGAAGTAGACAATTTAATCCATAAATTAAATCTGCTACAAATTCAGCCACCACCCCCCAACCCCAACCGGCTTGGCCCAGTCTCCTCCTCTCTCTCCCTACAGGGCTCAGCTAACACTTCTTGCAGTAGGAACTTCATGCATACTTTTTAAATGGCAGATGTCCTGCTTTTGCTGGCTTTCTTTGTGTCCTCTCAGCTTTCTTGCCTTTTAAGGGATGACCTGTTTACCACTTACATTATCCCTAACAACAAATATTTCCTGGTACCCTAACTCCTTAAATGAAGCAGCCTTGCATGCCTGTTTATCTGCTGCCGTATTTTAGAGTCGAGAAATATCATGAGCTGTTTTTGAAATAAAAGCGTACGCCAGCAGCCTTGCAGGCTGGCAATTGTGTGACACTTTAAACCTTTGCCAAAATAAAATGTCCACAAAAAGCCACCCTTTCAAGGTCAAGACCCCTTCGTATGGCCCAAATCACCAGCTCCATTTTCCCATAGAACGTGCACCATTTGCTGCCTCAGAGGAAACACCTGACTCTGAGGAGTGGTCAGTGTTCTTCTGGGGTCCTCCTTCCCATAAAACGGGCTTCTGAAACTGTTTTATGCCATGACTCCTTGAACTTCTGGTCCTCCACCACCTCCTCCATCTCCCATCACCTCTGCAAATCCACACTGGCAGAAAGAGAAGGGGCATGGAATTCTGCCAGCACCTGGCCCCTTCCACACTTCCACGACCCCCATCACCCACCCTCCCAGGCTTCAAGCTCAAAGCATACTAGGGAGAGACCCCTCCCTGCTGAAGAGCTATCTCCTGCGACTAAGCTGGAAAGCCCACTGACCAAGGCCACCTGACCCAGCGTCTCAGTGTCACAGATTTCAGGAAGTCCCATAGTTACCACATCCTCTAAAAAGCCTCCGAAAGGCGAGCTACCTCCAAGATATGCACAGGGCCACAGACCAGCGGCTCCTACAAAATTAGAGAGCAAGCACACGGGCATGTTCTTCTTCTCTCGCAGTGCTCCGGGACTCCTGAAAAGCCTGGTTCTTGTTCCCCCTCCCCATGCAGCTTCCCAGCTGCATATGTGCCGGGATAGAACACTTACAACACACGGCCTGGGGAAAGCTGTCTGGTTTTCAGACAGCCCTTTGATTTACGACCCTGTGGTTCAATCAGGGCAGGATTTTGGAGAAATACCAAATCCATTTGCTTACAAGTTGGATCTGGAGGCGCTGGCATTTCTAAGGATCCTGGCAATCACTTGCTTTTAATTACCATTTGATTCCATCCCGAAAGATGGAACGTGGCCACCACCCCTTCAACTGCACGATTCTAAAGAACCCAGGCAGAAGTAATGGCTGTCCTGATGCTAAGCTCGATTCAGGCAAAGCATCTTATTTCGGGGTTATTTTAGGCAGTCTTGATTTTTTTTTTTAATGAAGAGTAGCCAGTCCCATCCTGAAAGAACCCTCCCAGCACACCTGATCTTCAGATATTATTTATTTGCCAAAGGACTCTGAACCTCACAGCAAAGCTGCCTAAACCTTACAAAAACAATTTGACTTTTAAGTTTCTATTTTACATGGTGTCCTATTTCCAGAGGGGCTAAGACTCGTGGTTTTAAAGTCAATTTAGCATTTAAGCTAATTTTCAGCCAGGTCTCTATGGACCAGCAATTAGGGAAGGCAAAGGGTTCAAAGGAAGGGGGCACCAGCCTCTCCCGGGCAGGCTGTGCGGTCTTTGAAGACGCTCTCCTGACTTTCCTTCTGGCCAGCCGGCAGGCGGCTCAGACAACCTGCTACTGCAGAACCTGCGGGGGCACCAGCACTGGGCTTTGCAGCCCAGAGTCTGGAAAGACACCAGTAGCCACGACCATTTATTCCTTTTCATAGCTGTCCTGGAAGGATCTGAAAACTTCCCGAAGACTCCACTGCACTGTGCAGGCCAAGAGGTACAAGGCGAAGGACAACAAGAGAATAAAGGGCCCTTTCAGCTCCCACAGCCACTCGGCCTACGGCTGACCTCCCAGCGATCCCTGCAGGGCACCGGCTGGACTCTGGAAGCCTGGGTCCTCCTCCCAGCTGGGCCGCCTTCTGCATCTGTGGCCACAGCACTCCTCTGAGCCTCAGAGTCCTCGCTGGCTTCTTTCTCTTTAATTTAAATGTTGTGTGGTGGTTGTGTTTAGCTAAGAAAAGATTGCAGAACAAAATGCAAGAGGTATCAAAAGTGAAAAGTCCCTGTCTGACCATCCCAGCGAGATAGTTCTTTTCCTCAGAGGGGATCATTAAGCACCTTTCAGAAACAAAGAACAGAGAACCATATGTTCTCACTCATAAGCGGACCTTGAACAATTATCATACTACAAGAAAGCGTTTGGCAGTAATGGGAAACTGTCAGGGGAGGGGGAGTGGGATTGGCAGTTGAGGGAAACTGCTAGGGGAGGGAGGGGCATACCTCATCAACAAGGGTACCTGCATAATCAACGTTTGTATACCTAACCCTGAATTGTACCTCACATCTTTATAATAAAAAATAATAATAATAGAAGAAGGAAAAAAAGTCTGATTCTTACACAAACTCATCTTTCTCCTGCTTCTTTCATTATCTGCTTTATACAAACTGTATCATATTATGTATGCTATTTTGTACCTTCCTTTTTTTAAAATTACACTTAACAGTATGTCCTAGACAATACCTAACTAAGGTCGTAAAGTTCCCTCCACCCTTAATTTTCTGTAATCAGGGAATCAGGCCTAGGGTTTAAGGTGTCTACTTAAGAATCTTGGTAAATGCTCCCACAAATGCCTCAGCAAAGTAGGGAGGAGAAAATGAGAGGGAATGTTTTATGGCAAGGTATCATAAAACACTTTGATGTTCCCTAGGCAATCGTCACTGTCACCCTCCTTCCTCTCTGAGCCATCAGCCCAGGAAGGCCACTTCCTCCAGGCTAGGGGGACAGGAGCTCTGGAGAGGGGCCCTACACAGATGCCAGACAGCATTCTGCATATTCACCCCATCAATTCTTACATTTTTACCATTTTATAGAAACGAAAAACAAAGCCTCCAGGGGGTCAGGTAACTGCCAATGCCATATGGCTGATGACAGCAGGAGAGTCAGACTCCAGGACTGGCTACCATTTCCAAAGCCTATATTCTCGCCAATTTATCAAGACAGTGTTTAAGAAAATTCTAAGAAGGTCAGCTTTACCACTGCTACCCTTAGTGCCCATGCCAACATGAAATCACGTCCACTTTCAAGAAATTTTCCCTCCAGGAGCCACAGATAGGTTTTGTTTAGTGAGAGGCACTGACCAGAATGAAGAGTCTTTCCTCCTGGACTAGGGGAAGGAGAGAGAATCCACCGAGTGACAGGAAGGTGGACTTGACCTTTGAGGCCTCCATACCACACCTCAGGAAGAATAACAGGAAGTAGTAGGTAAAGAGACAGGTAAGAAAATTAAAAAGGTGGTCATGGTTAATATTCCCCCAGTACTAAAGAGAGCGTAGGAAATCAAAGAGCCCACATAAGCATAAGAACACTCCAAGCCCAAGTACAGAGCCCACAACCGGGTTCTGACTTGTCTGGCAAGTTCCCCAGCCGCACCTGCCTCCTCAGGACGCAACTCACCTCTCCCTACCTTTTGATGCTTTGCTGCACATAAGTGTCTCTAACAGAGGATGAGCAGGAGATGAGAGAGGCTCTGCCTACTTAGCAGATCTCCATAAAGGCTCAGGGTGGGATGATGGCAGGGGTGCGAGAATGCTCTTGGCTAATGAGGTTTCCAGACTGTCTGTGGATCATTTGTATTCATGACATTCGTACATACCTCCCATGACTGGAGATCAGTTGAAAGCCGGCTAGACTGGACTCAGGGGAAGCCACAGGTAGGTATGAAAATTTCCTCTCCCCTATCTCAAATCAGGGATCCCAAGTTAAAGTGTGATGTAGCTACAGGGTTCAGTGCTGCCAGCTGGAGACATCTCAAAACGTCATCGGAAGCTCATTATTCCTATCTATTTTCCCAAGAGACCTGCTAAAGCCTGCCTCAGAGTCCCACTCTCATCCAGGTATAATCTGATGAGCAGATTCTCCTCTGGATGCCCGTACTGGAGAATCCTCATGCTGAAGGGCAGAGCTTTGGGCGCCTTTCCCTGTCACCCATTCTATGAGACTCTCTGGGGTCTCAGACAGGTGCCACAATGAAGCCAGCATCCGAGGCTGCCCCTCCCCACCGGCCCTAACTTGCCTTGGCCTCTTCAGCATGTTTAAAACTCACAAGGCAGAACAAAATGAGCCAGGTTCCTGTTCTGTGTTGGAACAAACCCCCAGTGGCACCAAGTCCTGCTGGCGAGCCACAGAGCACAGAGCAGGAGACCCACAAGGGAGCACCGGGTCTGGGGACATATCCCTGACAAGATGCTTCCAGAGGAAGTGGCCTCTGCCAAGTAGGCTTCCTCAGCAGATATTTCATAATGATAATAAGGGCTACTTTCATCACATGAGCTCACAATAACATAGATAAAAAACGATAGCACTGAGTAGCCTTTGGCACACGAAGTACCCTGGGATATCTGGACTCGCTATGAGTAAGCTCAGAGGACTACTAAGAAAAAAGATGTTTAAAAAAACAAAGCCCCGCCAAATGAAACAGTGCTCTGCATTAAGGAGCCACTGTTCTAGAGAGAGTCCTGCAAAGCCAGTTGGGATGTCTGGGGAGACACTCCAGAGGAAGCTTCCCGACCACCTGACTGCCCGCAGCAGGCCTGGGTTTGCAGCTCTGAGCTGAGGCCTGACCCAAAATTTGCCACCCCTCCCACCTCTGGCTTCCCAGGCTTCTGCGGTGGAGACTATGAGTTACACAAGGGCATGTTTTATCCCATGCCCTCATACCACAACCCACTTCAAGTAGGAGAACTGGGTCCCCCCATCACAGGGCAAGTTGGTGGCAGATCCAGGTCTCCTGACTGACTACATGTTCCACATCTCCTCCCACCTTGCAGCAGCCACACCTTGGCCTGCCTCTCGGTGACGCAGGATTCTCCCTTCCAGGGGTTCCCCTGGGCCCCCGTGCTATGCCTTTATGAACTGAATAAGGAAGAAAAGGCAGGGCTCTGAGGCAAGTCAGCAGAAATGGGTACCTTGGCATTTTGCAGAGGTGGCTGGTAACTGGAAGGCCGGTAGAACATCCTCTGGGTGGCGTCGGTGTGAATGTCACCGAGGAAGAGCTCCTCGACCAGGTGGTCTAGGTTGTGGTGAAGATACTGCTTCTCTACCCGGATGAGCTGGAGCTCATGCATGGCAAAGTTCACAGCTTTGGTGCACTCACAGCCGTTCTCCTCCCGCCAGAGGTCATAGGCCACATCCTGCACCCAGGGGCTCCCAGCTGCGAGGAAGCCTGGGCACGTGCGGTTCACCAGCTGGCTGAGCCTCTCGGCCACCGTCTCGGTGTGGCAGATAACCTGGACGTTGTGCAGCTGGTAGTCGGCTTCAGTGCCCCCTCGGATGATCCAGGAGGCTTGGCGAAGGCGGATCTTGCCCCGGATGATGAGTGTGTAGGTGGGATTTGTGCACCGGTTGCTGCCATAATAAAACTGGTAGGCCTTGAAGGTGTTATTGTGGTAGAATCTGTAGGATCTTGTGATGAACTCTGGGCCTGACCTTACTTCACAGCTGAAGAAGAAAAAAGGAAGGAAAGACCTTTTTAAGCACAAAGGCATGAGGAAGAGATTCGCCGTCGTGTTAAGAAATTGCAGAAATGATAACAAAATACTGATGGTGGGCTAGATACTGTTGTAAGCCCTTTATAGATACCAATGCATTGACTCTTCACAGCAACCTAGGAATTAGGTATTATTGAATTAGGTATTATTATAACCTACCTTTTTACAGATGGAGAAACAGAGGCACAAGGTTAGAGTGTGCGCCCAAACCAGCAAGCATCAGAGCCAGACCATAAATCCAGGCAGTCTGGCTCCAATGCTGCGCTCCTAATTACTCTATACCAGAAAATCCTCCATTCATTTCATGAATAGACCAAGAAAGAAAATACCTGCTGCCCCCAGCTCTACCCATGGGCCTAACTTACACAGACATAGCCTTCTTTCTAGATAAGGAAGAAGAGTGTAGTGCTGGCCTTACGCTGATCTGGAAACAGTTGACTTCCTGAACACTTTCAATTTATGGGCCTTGTCTACAGTAAGCAGGTGCGAAATGTCCATCATACTGAACCCAAATCTAGTCCCCTAATGGCCAATGAAAACTCGCCCTCGGGTCCATTCAAAATTAGTTTTCCCTCCAGCAGAAAAATAAAGGAGCAATTAAGTGAGAGTAAAGCTAACACAACAAAAGGAATAAGGGTTCTTTTTGTTTGTGGTGGTTGACAATGTGGAAGTAGAGCCATACCAGATTCCCAAGCTGGAAACACCTAGACTAAATCTACAGATAAAATCCATCGGAGTGGACTTTAATTCAGGGACATTCTCACACTGTTCTACTTGTCATCAATTCATATATAACCAGCAGAGCCTACTCCAGGGGAAGTTCTTAAAGCACTGACCAAATAATCTGTCCATAAGCTTCTGTTAGATCTTAGTCTCAGTTATGCCATGACTTTCAGCTCGTCAGTTTTGGCTTTCTAAGTCTGCTCACGTCTATAACCTGAACAGAGATTCTGATTTCAGCTGAAATCGCATTGCTGAATCAAGCAGTTGGGCTGAAATCCCAAACGACTAATGGGTCTTCAAATTGCTAATTCTTTAATTTTGTAGTTAACAGATTGGTGAAATAGAAGCATTATTTAGAAAGGGTGCCTGTCGCCAGGTAAAGTTTGACAACTGATGTCATGTAGCACCCTATGGACGTAGAGCACTCAGCAGTACTCAGAGCACCTATAATCTGAGAAAAAGAAAAGAAAAGACAGCTCAGATCTCTCCCTTGAGGAAAGAGAAGTTTAATGTAAGCAGTGATTCATGTCAGTTGAGGATTAGAAAAGACGGTCCCTTATTTTTAATTTTAATTTTTTTTTTTTTTTAATTTTATTTTATTATGTTATTGTGGGATACAGTTAGGGGTTAGGCATACAAAAATGTTTCGTTCAGGTACCCTTGTTGATATGAGGTGTCTCCCCATCCCCAGATAGATACCCACCACCATTATATTTTTAATTTTTAATCTGTGCCTCGACAGTCTGTTTATTCTGCCTGCCATATCTGGCAGCTCTCAGGCCCCGCCACTTCTCAATCACCCCCGCAATCCTCTTACCTAAGCCGCTATCCTCTCTAGCCAGAACGGTTGCAATAGTCTTTTAACTCATCATCCGCAAATCACTTTTCCTTTAATCCATTTGCCACACACTAGCCAGAGTGACCTTTCATAAGGTTGAATCATGTTTTAAGCATGGCTACTGCTGAAAACTCTGTAATGACTTTCCAGGTTTTTAGGTCAGAAGAAGACCTGGTCTGCAAGGTGTTCTCAGTGCTGGCCCACCCTCCCCCACAGCCTTATCTGGGCTATTTTCCTTGGTTAATCATGCCCCAACCACAGGGCTCTAGGTCAGCCAGCCTTCTAATCTAGCCAGCCTCTTGCTCACTCGTCATTAGCCTGGCCTTTGCTGGTTCTTCTGATACAAAGCTCTTCTCACAGTATCTGTACAGCCAACAGTGCCTCAAGTCAAGGGCCCCTTTCTTTGGTACTTTCTGGACCCCACCCTGGTCTTAAAATAGGGCCCTTTGGCATTCTCCTTTGGCACCTGTTGCCCCCCCCCACACACACTCTCATGGTACTTCTTTGTGTGTCTATTTGTAAAATCCTGAAGATAGGCACCATGACTGTGTTGCCCACTGCTGTATACACAAAATCTAAAATAGTGCTTGGCACACAGTAGACACTCAATAAATATTTGGTGAATAAAATGATAAATAATTATAAAGTACATACCATTAAGATTGTTGATGCAAGTTGTTTATCATGTGGTTATTTTGAGAGATCTCATTTTTAGAAAAAAAAATTCTGAGTCCTCCTCATCTCATAAAATTTCTTTTTTTCTCTTCTCCACGTTCATTTGATCCCTCCCCAAGGTACCTGAAGGCTGCTATCCATATCCCAGGAATAGTGTACAGGGAGAAGTGATCAGATCCCAGAGTTAGTCTTGTTAATTCTCAACAATTTAATGGGTAGAAAAAAAAATCACAGATCTGCCTCTAGGCTATTTTTAAAAGCTCTAATGGAAGATAAGCCAGAGCTCAAACTAGGATAAATCTCAGCTTCACAGCATGGAAAAGAATCCAAGCGCTACACCCTGGCTAGTAGAGGTAGCTTTTAACTTACTTTTAGAACCCTGAAGCCATATATTAAATTACCAGAATATGGCTAGAATATTTAGGCCATAAGGAGCTTGCAAGTCATGTTTCAGGGTGGGTGAAACACAGACTCTTAATTTCACTTGCTAATGGTTTCCTTTTATACACAAGTGGTCCCAGAGAGTTCAGTAAACAAGGATCTATTCACTCATACTGTGTGGTTAACAGGAGTACAATATAATCTCTGCTTTAGAGTAAGATTTCTACAGTACTTAGCTCTGTTTCTTAACTAACCATAATTTCAAAGAAGGGCTTGGTTCTTAGCTAGAATTTAGATAGTACCCAAATCACTGTAGAAGATATAAAGTCTGTATGCATCTGAGGGCCCATAAGATGGGTCTTCCATAGCAGTGTGCTCTCTGGTCCCTCCCAGACCCCTCCCACCCTCTCTGCTCTTACCCAGTAGAGACCCAGTGGCCCTCGATCGTAGGTGGCATCTGCACGGTGATCCGCGCGCCATTGTGCAGATGTTTGAGCATGTGATGGCACTGTGACTCCTTGAAAGCCCTCCAGGCACTTTTCTCTAAGGACCTAGGATGGGATCTGCTGTCTGGATGAAGGAGGGCAGAACCCTCTCCCAGCCCTGAAAAAGAAAAGTAGAGAGTTAGCCAAAAGAAGAGCTGGCAGCAGACATGAGTCAAGCTGAACAACTGTCTCTGTGGGAAGGAGAGGCTACAGGTGGGGACTGCTTGCTCACTCCACCAGGTTTTATCATGGTGCATGCTCTCATAGGATGCACATTCCGAAGTTGGAAGTGACCTTGGAGATCATTTCCCCCGTGAGAAGACTGAGGTGCCAGAAATAACAAACACATCTCACTTGAGGTCACTTGCTAGTTCCTGGCAAAGTCAGAGCTCAGATGCATGTATCTACGACAATAGCAAAGAAGGTCGTGCATCTGAATGAGTGGTTGTGCGGTGCAGGCAAGTGAGTTTCACAGGTGTTGTGGAAGACAGAAATGAACATGTTCTGGAATCCCCAAAGAGGAGGTGGTGGGGTTGAAAGGAGAGGTGTCATCAGGAAGGGTGGACATGCACAATGACACATTTAGGGGAGGAAAGGAAAGAAGAAGGAAACCAGCCTCAGTGAAAACGCAGCCTGGGCAGCGATGGAAGAAGACTCCCTACTGGGATCTGCTCACACCAAGTCATGCACCTTCTGGTTCTCTGTCTTCAAATGGATGCCCCTTACAGGGCTGCTCACCGGGGTGTAAGCCATACACCCTCCTATGTGGGGCCACAGCATGACCTTTCTCCTCAGTTACCTTCCAAGTCCAGCCACTTGCCCCCACAAGGCCAGAAACAAGCTAAACATACAATAAAGGTTCTTCAATTAAGAATAATGATAAGAAGATTGCATATTTTTATTTCCAGGAGTAAGGGAATACTAGTCCTGAGTTCATCTTCAGTTCAAGAATTGGTTGGCTAAAATCTATCCATGCAAAACTACCACCAGTCTAATGTTCAGAATAAAACAATAAAAACAAATGAAAGCCCACAGTCTCTTTTGAGTTGCATTTCTGAAGTGATTAACAAATTGATAGGTCTTTATAGTGAATTTATTATGTATTCAGCACTGTGGTAACAAAAGGACACTAGTTAGAAAATGTACAAATATTTTTAAAACACACAAAATTAGCTGGATGTGGTGGCTCACACCTGTAATCCCAGTACTTTGGGAGGTGGAGGTGAGAGGATTGCCTGAGCCCACAGGCTTGAGACCAGCCTGGGTAACATGGCGAGACCTCATCTCTCTAATAAATCAAAATACACAAAATAAAATGCACCTTACAAAAGTGCCACTTACAAGGTGGCAACTATGTATTTTTAAGTCAACACTTGAATAACTTCATAGAGAAACCATGGGTTATGAGAGATCAGTTGAAAATGAAAAGTTAGATCTTGAACATATAGCGACATACAAGCAATATGATGCAAAGTTACATGGATAAACTCAGACCTGCAAGTTGACAATACTCATATCTGTAAAATATTCAGATATTTGCCATCACATGCCAAAATATTCAGAAGATTAATCTTTTTTTCTTTTTTTGAGTCGGAGTCTCACTGTTGCCCAGGCTGTAGTGCAGTGGCATGCTCACGGCCACTACAGTCTTGACCTGCTGGGCTCAGGCGATCCTTCCGCCTCAGCCTTCCAAGTAGCTGGAGCTACAGGCATGCACCACTACGCCCAGCTAATTTTTTTGATTTACTGTAGAGACAAGGTCTCGCCAACCTGCCCAGAGGATTCCCTGGGCTCAGGCAATCCTCTTGCCTCGGCCTCCCAAAGTGCTGGGATTACAGACTTGAGCCACCATGCCTGGCGACCTTTTTTTTCCGATGAAAAGTCTTGGTATTGAGAAGAGAGAAGCTTCCGTATCTACACTTTCAGGTTTTCCTCTAAGTAAAATGCTGGCTTTGGGATAGAACAACAGCTTCTGCTCATTCTTGCAGATTTTTCATGTAATGAAGACCGATGAGGCCAAGGTTCCTATGGGTACTATCCAACTAAATGAAAATTGTAAAAAGGAATTCTAGACAAAAAAGGACTGTGCCATGTTCAAATTAAGTGCAGCCTCACCACCGCCTCATGTAGCCAAGTCTACTAATTCAGGCCTGAGCTAGAATGAGGGAAACTCTACATATGAAAACCCTATGTCTGGTGGTGTCCTTGTTCATGGTCGTGGTTATTGAGAGCCTCTTTTCCTGAGGACTTGATTTCTATCATGGGAAGGGATCTCCAGGAGAGTGATGTGCCTAGGCATTCCCTCCGCATCGCTCACCCAACCGTCCCCAGGTGAAGCAGTGAGAGTCCCAGAGAAGGAAGCAAGCATGCCTCACTTGTCATCTTTCCCTTTCTTTTCAAAACCAACCTATTTACAAAACACAAGCATTCAGATCAGCTCCCCCTTGTAGGTAAAGACCCTGCCCCCTCAGCTGTTCAGCTGTGGCACTGGGCCAGGTAGAAAGTCTAAAACATTCGAGGGTGAACTTGTAGCACCCTTGTAGTGGACATACATCCACGCTGTGTCTTCTGATTATTTATCACTATTTTAGAATTTTCATCACCATTTTTCTGGCACCCATGTCGCCCTCAGTTAGTTCTCCGCCAACCCCCAAAATTGCAGTTATCTTGGTGACCATAAGTCAGGCATTGAAGAAATGAACATAGTACAATCTGCTATCTGGTGGGTCAATGGTGAAATCAATTATAATGTGTCTTACTTAAAATAGATTTTAACTAAAGTCACAGGTATTGGGAGTTGGGGGAGATTCTGTTTTAAATGGGACTCTAAGCATTCAATAAAGAATCCATGCTCTCACTATTGGCAAAGCTGGGTTCTAAAACCTGATGTGTAAGCCCCTTTACACCCTGCAAGTGTTTTCCTGTAGAGATAATAAAAGCCAGGAGTTGCATTGGATGTGGATGAAATCTCTGTGGCTAGGCTGCTTGGGTTTGAAACTTGATCTGCCACTTGAAGGATTTCCTAGAATCTAAGACATCAATGATTGTTAAGATGCATCATTATTTTATTAGCAATGATAAAACACATGCATTTAAACGATGACACAATGCCTTAACAACAGTCCTGAGATACCCATGAATCACTCACAGCAGCCTCTGAATGCCCTGACATTTCTTTTATCTATTCAAAGAGATTTAGCAATTTCTCCTGCATTCTGTGGCATTGCTTCTAATCCGTTTGCTCTGCATGTTATCTCAGCAACAAAACACAAACACAGCCTCATCCTTTTGCGGGTATTTTCCTTTCCAAGTAGTTAATTGATACTGGGTGAGAAAATATGGAACTGCAGTTATTCTTCCAGCGATAAATGTTTGCGTTACTAACGTCAAACTCACACTCCACCGCTCTACTACGAGATCTGTCTGGTTTTTCACAGTGATTTTTTTCTTTTCAGTGATGAGAGCATAATGTCTAAATGAGTGTTGGAGAAAAAAACAAAACAGGCATGCTGACTTAAACATTTACCCTCTTGAATTTCAAAACAAACACGTTGCAAACATGTTGCAAGAAGCGAGTATCAAGGATACACATAAAGGAAATGGCATGAGGTCAGTGAGCATTTGTGTCCAGGCTCACACAGGCAAAGCAATGTCACCCCTCAGGACTGGAACCCCCATTGACTGGGAGGTTCACACCCACTGCAAAGATCTTAGTGTATTAAAAAAAATGGGTATCTTACAATTGATAAAATACACTATTAGCATTTGGCCTTAAACACATTATTTAACCTCTCCAAGCTTCACTGTACTCATCTATAATGAGGGGATAATGACATCACCCACCTCTCAAGGTTGGCCTCAGCTCAGCATCATGCCTTTCATTACATGTTAGTTGTTCTTATTTCAAATAATGACAAGGCTCTTAGAGTACCCTGAAAGAGAACCTTCTAACTAGCAGAACAGTTAAAATAAAGGCACAGGGGCTTCCAGGCAAAGTTAAAAGATGACTCTGATGCAGAAGCGTGGGACCCAGAGTGCCAGACTCTGGTTGTTGGCAAGTTCTACTCAGTTTAATGAAGACTATATTTGGGACACCTGAGGCATAAAGATGAATAACGTGTTTTTGTTTTTACCTTAAGGCTCTTTAGGTCTTCCTGGCATGAATGTCAAAGGACAAGGGTGCAGATGATGAAGAAGGGCTCTGGGAAGGAAACTGGGTGTTCAAAGGCAGAGGAAGAGGAAGAGGTGGTTAGCGTTTGTATGGGCCATTCATAAGATTAGAGTCACACGGAAGGAAGCCTACAGTTATGCTTTTTAACCAGCGGTGAGAGAAATAAAATCCAAGAACTTCCAATATTCAAGGCATTAGAAAACAGGAAAAAATTTTAAAACTGCCCATAAACTGCTTGGGGTTTCTGGAGACAATATCCTCCATGTTGCTATAGCTCTTATTTGCCAATGAGCAAAGCTCAGGAAGCTGGCAAGGCTGTCAGAGCAGCAAAAGCACCCACGTGAGCAGCCACACGGAGAGGAACTCTCTTGCTGGCCCAGTTCCCCAAGGACAGGAAGATTTAGGTTCACACTCTAGGGTGTATTACATTTTTAGGATGGAAAAAAATGAGGCTGGTATTTATTCCCTTTGTATCTTTTCCTTTCAAAGTACCCACCACTTTGATTACTCTTAAGGAGCAAAATGAAACAGGTTGTGTGAAAGAAGTTGCTGTAAAGCAGAAGACGTTGTCTCTTAGGCCTCAGTCCACCACTCCACGTGATCTCTGATATTTACTTGGCTTGTCAGATGTGGCAAATGTGGATGGCCTTCTTGTGAGCACTACTTCTGTCAAATGGCTGGGCATTGAAAAGTCACTAGAAGCTGGGCTCGGTGGCTCAGCCTGTAATCCCATGCCTTGGGAGGCTGAGGTGTCTGAGCCCGCGGGTTCGA
>CAUYQG010088570.1:0-19248 GCA_963574415.1 Tarsius wallacei | reverse complement strand
TTTCTACATTATTTTTCAGCAATCTGAGGCAGGGTCAGAGGAAGGGAATATTAGACAGGGTCTCAGATATAGTGTGTGATTAGTCTTCTTATCTGTAAACTAAACTCTTAAACACAATTCCTCCCATTATTATTTTGAGTCAGTTCAACTTCTAGGTTGCTTTTCTTGGGTAGTGCTTTGTTTTCCATTTCCTCTTTAAAAAAACTCAGCCCTCCACATGGGATCTGATCAGGAAAAGGGACCATCTCCCTTACTTTGGCACTGAAAGTTTGTTGAGCTAAATGTGTGTGTGTGTGTGTGTGTGCATGCACACGATAGATAGGTATATGCTACATTAGTCACTGAAACTTTTGATTCCACAGTTGGTGAATGGTTACTTTATAGGAGGTACAAGTACACACAGCACCCTACCAGTCAACCAAAACCCCTGACCCTTTTCACAAGCACTGTCTGTAAGTCAGATTGACCAGCTAGACATTAGAGGGGGCATGAGGATGCTGAGGTTTATCTTTTATTTTTCCTGGGACATGAATAATTAAGTCTGGAATTAGCACAGCCTCAGGTCACAAGTCTGGCCCTTGGTTTCTGGTTCCAGCTCCACCATGGGCTCACACGGAGGCTTCGACTCCAGGTTCCTCTTGCTGGGCCTCAGTACTTTCTCCTCTGTGATACAGGAGGCCAGGACCTCATGTTGGCTCCCAACCAAACCCTGGTTTGGGTGTGAGTCTATGGAAAGGGCAAAGGTGTGCTCAGAAAAATATATCCATGCCCCTAATTCCTATTTCAGATGGGGAAGGAGGGGAAAAGTCATGCTTAGAGAGAGACACCATTTCTAGTGAAGCCCCCACTTCCTGTGGCTCTACCCCTGAGATGTATTGGGAGCCTGCAAGGCAGAGGGATGAGGCAGAGTGCTAAGGTCTGGACCCTAGATACTAAATATGTGTCCCCCTTTCCCACCATTGGGTGAATGCTTGGGATTGGTTATCCTGGTCAGGCAGTTAAAGAACTCCTCCATCCCTTACTCCAACCCCTCACCCACAAGAGGAACATAATGTCAGAGAAGTTCCCTAAACTTGGAGGTAGGGCCCTAGACCCCAACAGTGGGGGAGAAGGCTGGAGGATAGGGAGCCAGGCAGATACTGTTTTGACCTAGTTTGTTTTTCTCCCTTTTGAAGTTCTTACTGGGATTTTATTTCCAATCCCGGGACCTTAGTGAATCTGACCTTCCTAGACAAGTCCAAGGATAAGGCCAGATAGGGTTGGCCTGGGGCAAAGACCAGCATACACAAACACTGGGACTGTGTGGGACTGGGAGGACAATGCCAGTCCTGATAACCAAGGTGAACTGAAGGGATCAGAGGCAGGGTCAGAGCTAGAGGTGGAAACATAGGGAGCCGGGAAGGGTTCACATGGTTAGCACTGGGCAGGGCCCTTGCCTGCTCCGGGTGCCAGGGGGGTGCAGTTATGTCGCATAGACAGGGCCAGATGGTTTAAGGCTGCATTTCTTGGCTGGATAAATTTGGCAAATGAATCTCTGTGTCCAAAAGCAGGGGCTTCTAGTTTCCACCAGCTCGAAAAATCCTTTGGCAATTCAGAAAATAGCCAATCTTGACTTGCTTAGCATGTCAATCAATCCATGAGGTAACATAGGGGAGGGGTGCTGGGGAAGGAGCTCTCCTGACAGGCCAGGGTTTCCCACTGCCATCCTTCCTAGCTTCCGCTCCACCCTCTGCTCAGGACCAATGATCTGTAGGATTTGTGGCATCTGCTGTCACCCTGGTGGAGGCACAGATGGAGGGCCAGTCAAGCAGCACTGTTTATTTTTTGGAAGCCGCAGACTGAAAACCTTTTTTCATTTTAACAAAGAAGAAATGAAACAGCAGGCAATTAAGCAGGAGTCTATCAATTAGTGAGCCAGAAAAATGCTCTGCAATATTTTGATGATTCAACACTGTCAAACAAAACAAAATAAAAAAATACCCTAAACAAATACCAGAAAATTCACAGAAATTGTTAATCACTTGGCTTAAATGCATTTAAAATACAAGGAAATGGAAAAAGAGAGAGCTATCCATTTGCTAAGAAACATGGAATTAATATAACGTGACGAGTCCCCCCATTTGTAAAAGAAGTACAGTTCCTCATGTTCCCTCTCAACATGGTCCCCCTTTGACCAACAAGTTGTTGAGCTCTTCCACACATTCCCCAGCCTGGAAAACATGAGTCTTCCCTGGAGCTAGGCACCACCAAGACAGGCAAGGCACATTCCCTCTTGGGCTCTGACGATCAGCCAGGTCAAGAGGGCCACCAGCCTGGAACTGGGTGAGGTAAGTCCTTTGCAAGTCAGTAGATAAGGAAGAAGAGTGAGACTTGCCATGATAGGGTTTTCCATTGAATCCCAGTTTTGACACTCACTAGCTATGAGAGAAACCAAGGGAAGAGGATTAGCTTTTAAAGGTGTAGTTTCCTCATTTGTAAATCAGGGTTATGATTACTACTTCACAAGGCCATTGACAGGATTAAATGAGATAATCATAGAAGAAGTTGGTGATGTAGAGTAGGTGCTAGACACATGCTATTTTTTTCCCCTCTTCATTCTTCAGTCTTAAGATAACCAGCATTTCCAGAAATATTTCCCACCTGACTTATGTTAGGAGTACACAATAGAAAAGGCCAATTTAAGCCGGGCTCAGTGGCTCAGCCTGTAATCCCACGCCTTTGGGAGGCTGAGGTGAGTGGATTGCCCGAGCCCGCGGGTTCGAAACCCTCCTGGGCAAGCGAGACCTCATCTCTACAATAAATCAAAAAATTAGCCAGGCGTGGTAGCGCGCACCTGTAGTTCCAGCTACTTGGAAGGCTGAGGCGGAAGGATCGCCGGAACCCAGCAGGTTGAGGCTGCGGTGGCCGGGAGCAGCCACTGCACTCCAGTCTGGGCGACAGAATGAGACTCCAACTCAAAACAAAACAAAAAACAAACAAAAAACAAAACAAAACAAAAAACAAACAAACAAAAAAAAAGAAAAGGCCAATTTAGCCACATGGTGACATGTGGCCTTGCTGGGTATTGGGCCCTGGAAAGTTTCCTGACTAACTCAAGTTGCTTTCTGTAGGGACACTTTCCTCATTTCCCCACAAGAGTTTGCCTCCAGAAGAAGTCTTTCCAAGGAGTTCAGGATCTCTGTCACTATTATTTCCTTGTTCTTTCTGAGTAGAATGTGCATGCTGGATTCTGCCTGCTTTCTAATTCTTCACTGCCTTAAGTTCTTCAATTACAGTATGTAGGAAAGACAGTCAATGCACAGAGAGCTACTTAGTACTGTATGATGTCATTCATTCACTCACTCATCCATTCATTTATTCATTCAGGGCAACTCCATCACCAACCAGTCCCACGGACAACAGCCTTGGCCCTTTGTAAATCCCTACAGTAAAGAGCAGCATTTGCCCAGTGTGGTTCGCTGACTCTAACAGGAGTGTGATGCCCTTTCTTAGGCACCTTCCTGCGGCTAGGCCCTCAGTCTGGGAGCAGCAGGTCTGACACTGGACCTTGGAGACAGGGCAGAGTTTCCTCTGACAGAGCTAGGGAAGGGCCCAGGCTGCCGGGATACACCATATGCCTGCTGGAATCCAAGGGCCATTCAGAGATATGTGATTGTCTGGTCAGGCTCTGTGTGATAATTTGGCTACTATGATCATGAAAAATGTGTTTATTTTCACACTCAGTATCCACTGTGTGCCCATCCACATAAACTCACATGCCCAGAACTCCACAGCTGCAGAGCTGGACAGTCACTAGAGGTCACTCAGACTGCACTATCATCATCCAAACAGGGAAACTGAGACCTAGAGCGAGGAGTGTGCAGGTTCAAGAATACTTAGAGAGCTGAAGGCAGGGCCTGGCAGGTCCCGGTCCCTGTTGCTCTGTCTCTCATCCTGCCCCGTGCCATTCTCTGGACATAACCTCTCTCAATTCTTTAGCTATTTCTTCTACTGTTCATCTTTATTTTTCCTGAATTACAAGTTTTGGCTACTGCTTTTCAACCTGTCAGTGGGCAGTTATCTACTGTCTTGTTGTTGGGCAGATGTGGACTCAGCTCTCCTGTTTCCTGCCCTCAGCCACTCAGGTTCTCTCAACTTAATTAAAAACATTGTTCACTACAGGTTAAGTCGATGTGATGATTGCATCTTCTTTCTTGGACACTCTTCATTTCCCTGGAATTAAAAACTACGTATTGCTCTTTTCATTTCACATCACAGTTTTGTGATGTGCCTGTCGCTGTCTCCACCTCCTCCCATCATATGGGTTTTCCTGAGCAGGAAACTGCATTTTCAACCACATTTTGGACCAGCTCGATTCCTGGGATGCTCTGTCCTCACCAGTCTGGTTGGAGACACAAATGGGGTTACACTGCCAGGAGCCTTCTGCATTGTTCATGCGAGGCCTGGCCTCCCTCCCAACTCCAGGGCTCCTAGGAATTCCAGGGTGTCTTGCCCGTGGGTTCACAAACGACTCTGCTGCTGGCCACTTTCTGCTGTGCAGCTGCCTCTGCCAGAACCTCCTGCTTTCCCACTCCTTCCAGCTCTCACCATGGCCAGCATCTCCTCCAGGGGCCTGCAGACTTCTGCCAGCTACCATGTTTAGAGCCGAGGGTCTCCTGATGCCGGTCAGCACTGCAGTGCCCAGTGGCAAGATGGGACCTATGCTCCCCTTCGCTTCTGGCTACGAGGGTTGTATGACAATGTCACACCGGGGCTGGGCCCACCATTGCCCTGGATCATAGAGACATTCCATGTCCATAGGTCAGAGATGAGGTTTTCTCTTTGTGCTTCCATCCTGCCAATTGTGTCCAAGTCCCCACCATTTGTTCACTGGGATTTACACGGAGCCGAGGCTGTTGTCCATGGGACTGGCTGATGAGGGAGTCACCCTGCAGGACGGCTTGTGCCTGGGAGCTTTCAAGTGGTGCCTTGGTCCTTTTGCTTTCTGGTCTTTCTTCCCCTTCCCACTGCAAGAACTTTGTTTCCTCCTCACTTTCTTTGACTGTCCCTGTCATTCGTCAGCCACTTCCTTCCCTCCAGTCTTCGTCTTAAATAAATTTGGGAAGGAAAACAAAAGTGCTGTGCATACGACTAGTTAAAGCTGAAGACGTGGATTGGTAAATGAATTTACCAAGACAGTTATGGATTTAGAAAGGCAGATTTATTACAGGAAGACACGTTGTGAAGAACACAACCGATCGCACAGCAGTAGAGTGTTTCCTGTTTGCAAAGAGGCAGAGGCTAGAGGGATGGATTAGAAGGCCATGCTGGGAAGTTTAGTACTGTGCCAGGCTCCAGGGAGACCGCCTATATGACACAGAAGTTTGCAAAAGGAAGTTATTTGGATGGTAAGTTCCCTAAGACAGCTGATTGATTGTGGCATTTTGTTTTTTAAGATAGGGTTAATTAACAGCAATGGTTAACTGCTTTTCTGTTGACTGTGGGGTAAAGGTCAGTTTACAACAATGATTTATAGCTGGTAAGTGAACTTTTACAACTCTTGCTGTGGTTAGCAAATTTCTTTGTAACATTTGTAAAAATCTCATCCTGAGATTTCCTTCCTCAATTTACGCAGTTGTTGCTGGCCTAATTGGGCCTCATATTTCTCCACAAAAAGCACTTCCTTTGGTAAAAACACATTGCAGAATTGCCTTCTTTTACCCAGGTCAGTATTTGTCTCTTGGAGTCTTTGTTTCAGCCTGGGGAACCACAGAGTGTCTCAGAGAAGTGAAAGGAAGCACACAGAAAACAAATCTAGTAATGTTTTGAGTCTAACTTGCCTTCTGGAGACAAAAGCAGGTGCTTCCTGGTTCTTCAGCGTTTTTAAGAGAAAGGCTGCTATCTGATTTGGTTTTCCTTTGCTTTAAGTATGGGCAAGTTTCTGGGACTGGCCTGAGGGCAAATTCCTCAAAATCTGTGTGTTTTTTCCTCCCTGTCCTTGGGCTGTGGTCTCTGCTCCTGGATCAAGCTTTTCTTGCCTGATTTTCCTGAGAGCAGGAACCCTGGTCCTTCTGTTCACTCCTCTTTTCAGAACAGGTCTGGATCCAGCCAGCTTAGGTTCAAGCTGAGACCCTAACACACATAAATGATATGTTTTTGAATGATGTGGTATCTTTTAAGTGAAATGGTACTGTTTTCAATGTGAAATGTTTTGAAAGTGTAAATATGATTGACTTTGTAAATCTTTTTTTTTTTGAGTTGGAGTCTCACTCTGTCACCCAGGCTGGAGGGCAGTGGCACACTCCTGACCACCACAGCCTCAACCTGTTGGACTCAGGAGATCCTTTAGCCTCAGTATTCCGAGTAGCTGGAGCTACAGGCACACGCCACCATGCCCGGCTAATTTATTTTTTATTTTTTATTTTTATTGTAGACATGAAGTCTCGCCAAGTTGCTCAGGTTGGTCTCAAACCTGTGGGCTCAGGCAATCCTCTCACCTCAGCCTCCCAAAGTGCTGGGATTATAAGTGTGAGCCACCACACCCGGCTTTTTTTTTTTTTAATAGGGAGTCTCTTGCTCTGTTGCCCAGGCTGGAGTGCAGTGACATGATCATGGCTTACTTCAGCCTCAACTTCCTAGGCTCGGGAGATCCTTCCGCTTCAGTCTCCCCGAGTATCTGGGACACAGAAGCATGTCACCATGTCTCGATAATTTTTTGATTTTTTGTAAACATGAGGTCTTGCTATTTGCCTAGGCTGGTCCCGAACTCCTGGCCTCAAGCCATCCTCCCGCCTCACTTCCCAAAGTGCTGGGACTATGCGGGGCTGGCCAATTTTGTAAATCTTTGAAAAACTTTTCATATAAATAAATTCACATTTCAGAACTGATTCCATCTCTTTTTTCTTTCTCTCCCTCCCTCCCTCCCTCTTCCCCCCCCCTCCCTTTTTTGTTTTACTTTATTTTGGTTCAGAAATATGGTCACTTCCCTCGTAGAGAGACATCTGCAGCACCTGTCCCAGTTGCAGTCCTTCCCCAGCTGGGAACCCACTCCAGCTGCCAAGGAGTCTCTGCTCCCTCTGCCTCCAGGGAAGTTGCCATCAAGCAGATGGATGGGCACTTTTCAGCTTTAGAGGAAATTCACTTCAGCCACCCCAGAGCAGTTTGAGAAACAAATGTTTCTGTTGTAAACATCTCACACAGTTATAAACTTCAGCCTCTCTTTAGAGCCCCACAGGGACACGACCCTGCCCTTCCCTGACCCCCGTACTGTGGTTTATGAGTAGTGTTCTCTGCAGGAGGAGCTGGTGACTCTAGCAAGGATGAGGAGAAGCAGAAATCCAGGCAGGGATCATGCAGGGGCTCCAGGCAGGTTCTGCCAGACTGTGCAGTGTGGACATTTTGGTTCCACTTGTTCCGTTGCCCCCCAGTGTGCCTGGAACTGCACAGTTCCAGATGTCAGGTCCTGCACTCCTGAGAGCGCCAGTCTGTGTCAGGCTGAGTCATGCCTCCTGTCTGACGTTCCTGTAGACTAAAGTCCTGTTTCATCAAGCAGCAACTGATTTTATTATACTAAGATGGTGTATTAGTTTGCTAGGGCTGCCAGAACAAAATGCCACAGACTAGGTGGCTTAGACAACACAAGTTAATTTTCTCACAGTTCTGGAGGCCAGAAGTCTGATCAAGACCAGATGTCAGTAGGTTTGGTTTCTCCTGAGGCCTTTCCTCCTTGCCTTGCAGATGGCCGTCTTCTCGCTGTGTCCTCACATGGTCTTCCCTCTGGGATCACACATCTCCGGTATTCCTCCGTGTGTCCAAATTTCCTTTTCTTGTAAGGACACCAGTCAGATTGTATTAGGGCCTATCCTAATGGCCTCATTTTAACTTAATTACCTTTTTAAAGGCCCTGTCTCCAAATAAAGTCACATTCTAAGATACTTGAGGGTCAACACTTATGAAACATATACTGGGGACCCCCAAAACACCGGAATTTATTTATTAAAAATTGTGTATTTATTCTTACATGTTTAATCTTTAGTCACCTTCAAAGTATTCTTTGTTTGATGCAATACACCTATTGAGACGCTTTACCACTACTCAAGACTGTTTTTGAACTTGTTAATTTTGATGCCTTTTTGTGCTTCTGTCATTTTTTTGTTTCACCTCTTTCACATCAGCAAAACACTTCCCTTTGAAGGCTTTTCATCCAGGGAAACAAAACAAGGTCACTGGTGGTGATGTCGGGTGAATAGGAAGGGTGGGACATGAGGTTCATATCATCTTTGGTCAGAAATTGCTGAATACTCAGTGCGATGTCGGCAGGTAACGCTTGTAAAAATCACCCATCATGAAATGGGCAAATGCGTTGAAAGAATCTCTAAAAAAAAAAAAAAAAATTCACTGAAGCCAAACACAACCTCTCACAATGCTAGCAGGTATACTGATGCTGGTGGGTTCCCAGAACACTTACCTAGTGGGGGAAGCCTGTACAATAGGGGGTGCCACCCTCCAAAAGATAATTCCTGGTTTTTTTGGTCCCCCTTGTACATTTTGCGGGGGCGCAATTTCGCCCATAACAAATGGGAAAGAACAGGCTCATAGGGAACAAGGCTCAACAAAGAAAAGAAAAAAAAGGTGTATTAAGTGAAACGGACTAGATCTTAGGGTTTCAGGTGTAACTCAATGTTAAGTTCTGTGAAGGCTCTGGGAGTCAATGTTACATAGTCATTTATTATTTGGAGGGGGCTTTGATTTGAGTCTTGCACCCTGGGAATCTCATAGGAAGGCTAAGCCCTCACCTCAGTAGGGATCTGTTCTCCTGTTCTCATTGTACAGAGGACACGGTCTGTCCTAGTAATACTTGAGAGCCTGAGAATACCTACAGACACACAGGGCCCGCCATGCCCAGCACCTGGCTCTATTCCGGCAGGTGTGCAGTAACCGCTGCTCCCCGTCACCTCGCTGAATGCCTGGGACAGGTGCATTCTCTTGTTCATAATAGCCCTGCCTCGACCTGCCTCGACAGAAGACGAAGGCTCGAAGAGTTTAAAGACGCGTGGCGTCCCTAACCAAAGAGGGACATGAATGAAGGTGGCCTGGGAGGGAGTTCAGAGTCCTGAGAGCCAGAAAGAAGAAAAGTAGAGCAGACAATAAATGAGCAGTCCTGCTGCTGACTGATGCTGTGAAAGATCCAGATGCGGAGACCAGTGCTCACGGCACAAGCTTTCCGTAGAAGGCGAAGATCTCCTCTTCCCTCTGCCCAAGGTTAAGGACGAAGGCGCTGGCAGGGCATCAAGGGGCCGTGGCCGCAGGAAGAGAGTGTCGCCGGTGTCGCCGCCAGAGAGGGGACATTCTATCTGTCCAGCAGGTGGCGCCGTCTAGCTGATTATCCGAGGAGCGCGGCTGGAAAAAGCGTCTGTCTGAGGCCTTCTTGCGAAACTGCAGGTCCCCAGTAGAGGTCACTGCGCCGGCCGGCTCCCATCTCTCCTGGGCATCTCTCCTAGGGACTCAGCCTGGCATCAGCCTGGCATCTCTCCCAGGGACACAGAGAGAGGATAGTGTCCTCAGCTGGAAAATCTAGCCTTTACACACTTATAGCTGGAGAGAGGGAAGCTTCTGCGTGGCCCCTGGGGTTGCTGGCAGGGGTGGCCGGTGGGAAGGCTCTGGGGCCAGTCGGGGTGCTCTGTTTTCCCGGCAGCCTGGAGCTCTCCCTGCCACTGGCGAAAGGTCTCCCAGTAGCCAGGAAAGGAACATTCTTCCTGGAAACCTGACCCTTCCCCCAGCAGCTGGCAGATTCCATTTGTTCCAAAGGTGCGGGAAATCTTGAGACACACCAAATAGTAAATTGTTCCTAAATATGCCCGTTTGGACTTAAATTGATGTAGCTGGGGAGAACTACGTAGCTGGCGAGAACTTTAGGTTTTTCCTGTCCTGATAGTCACCTCTTTGTACTAGAGCGTGTCAGTCAGGGCATGGTAGTTGCAGGTACAGATGCTGGATTTGAATCCAGACACTTATATGACTTGCTGTGTGATCTGGATGCGTTTCTTAACTTCTCTGTGCCTCAGAGGCCTCTTCAGTAAAGTAGTGATGGTCTCAACTCTTATTTCATGGGTTCACTATGAGGATTAACTTAATAAATATAAAGCATTTAGGGACAGTGTCTGATGCACAGTTATTATATCTAAGTGACTGTTATTACTGCTAGCTGAGCACAGAGCAATTTTCTCAACTAGGTCATGTAACACTAATGCCAGCATATGGTAGGTTTCTAATAATGCTGAACTGGATTTAAATTGGGGAGGGGTGAAGAGGTTCTAGCAGGGAGTAGGGCATGAGAGAGCCCATACTGGTGACTGCAGGGCACCCACCAAGGGCCATGGGGCTGTTCAACCCTCTTCCCAGAGACAGGGACCTACTATCCAAGCCACCAAACATCAAGCTCAGGGCAATGCTGAAGAGTTGTTGTGAGAGGGAGAGGAAGGAGACAGGTGTGAGTGCTGTGGCTTCTAGCTGGGGGTATCAGTGGCAGACTGGGTCACCCATCAGGGTCCATGCATGGCAAATAGGAATAGGGTCCAGCTCCATGGAAGTCTTGGCAGGAGCCATGCCCCCTGGGGGAGGGTGAACTGGGACAGCCGCTTTTCATCAGCCAGATTGTTTATTATCATTTAGTTTGTCCCAAGACTTCCCACATCGCAAGGGCAGCTTTGGCGCTAATGTGAGATTAGGGTTTCACCAGTTTCTAAACCAGCATGTCTGTGCCCATGTGCCCTGCTGGGCCCCAGCCCTGGTCCTCTTCCACACACTCTAGCCACCTGACTTTCATTGGCCCGAGGGAGCCAAGGAGTGGTCAGCTGGTGGGGCTGAGAAGGCAGGCACGGACTGACCTCTGCATTATAACTGCATTCCCACCACGGTTGGAGTGTGTCTCCAGACAGGGCAGAGGCCTGGTGGTGAACAGCAAGGGACCTTGCATTCAGATGCCTGAAATTGAGTCATGACTCCACCAATTCCAAGCTGTGTGACCTTGGGCAGGTTACTTACCCTCTCTGTGTCTCAACTTCTTTCTAAACTGAGAACAAAAACAGTGCCTTCCTTACAATTTGCTGCGAGAATGAATTGAGTAATATAAGCAATACATTTGGAGCAGTTTTAGCATTATTTATACTTACAATACTTAGAGCTATCCAATAAGCACTCACTTCTTTCATTAAGCATACATGAAATTTACATCATTTTCCAAAGCATACAATTGCCAGTCTTAGGGACACGTGTATTTGGGAAAGAACTGTGAACTCTCTGCTGGTCCTCTGACCTGTGGGGTATGAGCAGGCAAACCCAGGGATTAGAGAAGAAAGAGGTTGACACCTGGCCACAAGAATGCTTCCTGAATAAGAGTCTCCATGAGTCTAATGCTTTGGTACGGTAACCCAGTTTCTTATCTCCCCTTCTTCCACCCAAGCTGTGTGGACTTGGAAGGGACCCCTGCCAGGCCTGTTTTTGTAGCCTTATAATTTGGCAACATGGTCCCTCCAAGGAAGGAAAAATCAATAGCTCTGATCTCCAAGGTGAGGAAGAACTGAAAGCAGAAATAGCAAGTCTTCATGGTTGTATTTCCAAAGGTCTTAGCCTCAGAGGGGAGGAGGGATTTTGGGGCAGACAAGATGAGCATCTGGGACAAAGCATGCTGGGAGGAAGGGGACTGACCCTGAGACTAGAGGGATCTGAGGGGAAAGCCAAGAGGGCAGGTTAGAACCCAGTCCTGGGCCAGCACTGGGCTGCCACTGGGTCCCCGTTGCTGTGTGTATGTGTGTTTTTTATTTTTTATTTTTATTTTATTTTTATGAACTGCATTTCTACAGGCCCAGCTACTTCTGTGACTATTTTTTGCTGCAGAGATCCAGGCCACAGAGGAGCTTTTTCGTCAGAACACATTCGGCAGTGAATGGCCACAGCAGCCGCTGCTACGAACACCTTCCTCTCTCTGAACTGCTGGCGTGTGAAGGGTTTTATAGACTGCCCTGCTTCAGGTAGAAATAGAACAGCTCTGAATTTGTTCC
Organism: Tarsius wallacei; assembly: GCA_963574415.1. NCBI lineage: Eukaryota > Metazoa > Chordata > Mammalia > Primates > Tarsiidae > Tarsius > Tarsius wallacei. The sequence continues at coordinate 7,210 of CAUYQG010088570.1, read as the reverse complement.
CTATCACCTGGAAGTTATCTCCCATGAAGTTGTTCCCTTTATTGCACCATCAACCTTGCATACCGGGAGCCGCCGGGGGGGTTTGCTTTATAACCCTCTTGTGGGTTTCGACCCTGCCTTTGTGAGACCCCTAGCTTGTACCCTGTGTGCTGGCCCTGTGCTCATTACCTGCGTTGTTATCAGACTGTGTGAGGGTTCCAGCTCAGCCCCCTGGGGACCCAGAGCTGACCTGAAAGGAACTTAAGTCTTTCCTCCCCCAAGCCGGCACATTGCTTTCTGTCCCCCATAACTCAGCATGCCTGTTTTAACCCACTTCTTCCTGGGATCCTTAACAGGGAAATAGAATGTTGCCCTGGACTGAGCAGGAAGCCAGATTCCAGGTGTGATGGAGCCAGGGCGGGGGTGCGGCAACACCAAGTCCCTGGGGAGCCTGGAGAGGAAGGGGACAGGGCCACCAAAGTCACATATCACTGCAGTGGCTGCTGGGAGTCTCCTGACACCTCAGAGGAAGCAGGAAAAGTTCAGGTTTTTTAAACTTCCTTTAAAAAAATTTTACAGGTTACCTTTCTTTTCTCTTCCCTGTGTTTTCAAGTGCACAACAGTGATCAGTTCTTTGCTCAGCCTTTCTTTATCTGTCATCTTAGGATGGAAACAGGCTTGTGGGTTGGCCGGTCAGTTAACAGGCCACGCACACAAAGCTGACTGCCTGGAGCTGGCCCCAGAGCAGCTCTGTTCTCCAAGGCTTTGGACAGAAGGCCCACACAGAAGGTGGTGCTGATGCCATCGGGATGGCCCTGGTCCTCGGCCGCAGCAGTGAGGTGGAGGAGGGCATGGGGAGGAGGAAGGTATTGACTATCAAGCCCCTGTTGGTTGCTGTAGCAACATTCTGAAATGACTGGAGATCAATTGCAACAGTCTGAATTTTATTTGCTTTTATTTTCTCTTCAAGTACAGCATCAGGCCTAAAAATAAGAACGGCAGAAACCGACTGCTGGGCTGGTTACTGCAGCTGCAGTAGCTTCCCAAGTCCAGAAGGTTCACAGCACAGTGGAGAGAAATGGGGGTTCTTGCAAGCTGCAGTGGCAGGAGATAACTGTGTGGATTTGGCAGGGGGGTGGGGGTGGGGGTGGGGGGGTGGCCCTGCCAGGTCAGTTAGCCTGTTTTGTAGCCTTACAATTTGGCAGCCTGGTCTTTCCAAGGAAAGAGAAATCAATAGCGCTGTGCACACACTCTCAGCTTCTGACCACTCTAACTTTCATAGAGAGGCATCGAGTATAAATAGAGCTTAGAGGTGGGGTCTTGGATTTCCGCTGCTGTGGCATTCTTGTGGGACCTGGAGGTAGCTCCTTCTGGTTAGCCATTTCCTACTTGTCAGCTACTGTTTCTTTCATTTCTTTTAATTTTTGAATGGGAAATGTCCCAGCATAAACACATGACATGTAAAAAGAATAGTATTTAGGATGCTTGAAAAAAAGATGAAGGCCAATGTCTATGCATCTAGACAAAGAATAAACATTCCAGTGTGGATGGAATTATCTCTGACACACTGTAAGGCTGCTTACTGAGATCTCCGAGTTCATCCCAGAGCTATTGCATTAAAAACCTGGATTAACCTCAAAAAAGGAGGAAGTCCTGCCGTTCATGGCAACATGGATAAACCTGGAGGGCATTTTGCTAAGTGAGAAAATCTAGACACAGAAGGACAAATGTTGCATAATCTCGCTTATGTGTAGCATCTAAAACAATCAATCTCTTAGGGACCGGGAGTAGAACGGTGGTGGTCCAGAACTGGGGGATGGGAAAAATGGGGAGATGTTGGTCAAAGGGTATAAACTTTCAGTTATTAGATGAATAAATTCTGGAGGTCTAGTGTACAGCATGGTGACAATAGTGAACAGCACTATATTGTATGCTTGAATTCGCCAAGAGGGTAGACCTTAAAGTGTTCTCAACACACACACACACACACATACACACACACACACACACACACACACACACCCTAAGGCAACTATGCGAGGTGATAAATATGCTAATTAGTTTGATTGAGGTGATCATTTTATAACTGATATGTATATCAAAACATTAAGGTAGATATGTGCAATTTTTGTATGTCATTTACACCTCAATAAAACTTTTCTTCTTTTTTTTTTTGAGTAGGAGTCTCACTTCATTGCCCAGGCTGGAGTGCAGTGGCATGCTCACGGCCACCCCAGTGTCGACCTGCTGGGTTCTGGCAATCCTTCCACTTCAACCTTCCAAGTAGCCAGAACTATAGGTGCGCGCTGCCATGCCTGGCTAATTTGTTGATTTATTGTAGAGACGAGATCTCACTATGTTGCCCAGGCTTGGTCTCGAACCCGCGGACTCAGGCAATCCTCTCACCTCGGCCCCCCAAAGTGCTGGGATTATAGGCTTGAGCCATTATGCCCAGCCAAAAAGCTTTTGAAAAACATGAAAAAGAATCATCTACTATTTTACTACAATAGAAAAAAATCACCTCTTGAGAAAAGGCAACAGTGGTGGGAGCAGGACTTGAGGAGGCCACAGATAGAGGCTTGGACTCTGGTGACTAGAGTGGCCATAACAGCAGTGGAGACAGGTGGAGGGATTCTGGATACATTCTGAAGTCATCGCTGGCAGGATTTACTGGAAGATTAAAGTTTGTGATGAATTTTATATACGAGAGGATAACCCCCCAAACAGAATTTATTTATAAAAAAGTATGAATGGGTGGGTGCGGTGGCTCAAGCCTGTAATCCCAGCACAAGCCGAGGTGAGAGGATTGCCTGAGACGAGGCATTTGAGACCAGCCTGAACAACATGGTGAGACCTCGTCTCTACAATAAAAATATAAAAATTAGCCGGGCTTGGTGGTACATGCCTCTCGTTCCAGCTACTTGGAAGGCTGAGGCGGAAGGATCACCTGAGCCCAGCAGGTTGAGGCTATGGTGGCCGTGAGCGTGCCACTGCACTCCAGCCTGGGCAACAGTGAGACTACAACTAAAAAAAAAAAGTGTGTATTTATTCTTACATGTTTAAACTTCAATCACCTTCAAAGTACTCTCTGTTTGATGCAGTACACCTATCAAGGCGCTTTTTCCAGTGCTTAAAGCAGTTTTTGAACGGGTCAATTTTGATGACTTTTAGTGCTTCTGCTATTTTTTGTTTCACCTCTTCCACATCAGCAAAATGTTTCCCTTTGAGGACTTTTTAAATCTGTGGCAACAAAACAAAGTTGCTCGGGGCAAAATCGGGTGAATAGGGAGGATGGGGCATGGGAGTCATGCCGTTTTGGGTCAAAAACTACTGAACACTCAGTGCTATGTGGGCAGGTGCCCTGTCATGGTGGAAGAACCAGTCACCTGTTTGCCACAACTTGGGACATTTCTTCTGCAGATTGTGATGCAACCTTCTCAAAACTTCCAGATAAAAACTGGTTGACATTTGATCCAGAGGAGCAAATTCTGAGTGTATTACAAGGGGCCCGCACTTCAAAAGGTAAATCTTTAACTAGTATAACCCCGCCTGGGCAACTTGGCGAGACCTCATCTCTACAATAAAAATCAAAAAATTAGCCGGGTGTGGTAGCGCGCGCCTGTAGTTCCAGCTACTTGGAAGGCTGTGGCGGAAGGATCGCCGGAGTCCAGCGGGTCGAGGCTGCGGTGGCCGGGAGCGGCCACTACACTCCAGTCTGGGCGACAGTGAGACTCCAACTCAAAAAACAAACAAACAAACAAACAAACAAACAAACAAACAAAAAAACCCTAGTATAACCATTAATATATAATGAAAACTACTTAGTATGAACTTATAATTGATTCAAATGTTACCCAATTCCTTTCATTTATTGCACTCTGCGTTTTACAAAATCTTTTCTTTCTCTTATCAGCTCACTGAATGCGCAAACCCCTTTGAAGAAAGTTGTACAGTAATTTGAACTTTCAGTGTAAGACATCTGACGCTCAGGAAGATAACATGGTTTTCCCAAGGTGACCTAATCTCTTTCTATTTAATTTCTGGGTCTTTCCCATATTGTAGAGTCAATGTTCTGTTGTGAAACCTGAGGCCACATTTGCCTGTCATTATTTTCTCACCAGTCTCCCCACTAGCGTGCCAGTTCTTCTGAACACGGTGCTTACTACACTGTTATAGGACATAGCTTTCCTGCTGTCTTAACTCTCCATGGCCCATGGGTGATTAGAAAGGCAGCCAGATACTGTTGGGTGTGGGGGATAGCTGAAACAAGAGAGGTCACAGTTGGTGAAGTGACTATTGTTAAGGTGAGTAAAGGGTTTATTATGCTATTCTTTTTACATTTGTATATTCTGGGAAATTTGCATATTTAAAAATGAAAAGAAGCCAGCACGGTGGGGTGGCTCATGCATATAATTCCAGTGCTTTGGGAGGCCAAAGTGAGAGGATTGCCTGAACTCATAGGTTTGAGACCAGCCTGGGCAACTTGGCAAGCCCTCCTGTCTACAATAAATCAAAAAATTAGTCAGGCGTGGTGGTGTGTGCCTTTAGTTCCAGCTTCTTGGAAGGCTGAAGCGAAAAGATCACCTGAGCCCAGCAGGTCGATGCTGCAGTGACTGTGAGTGTGCCACTGCACTCTAGCCCAGGTGACAGAGTGAGACTCCAACTCAAAAAAAAAAAAAAAAAAAGAAATGGAAAGAAACTGTAGTTAACAACTATGAGAAAAAAAGAGCAATAGGAGAGAAGCTTTGTTCTAGCAGGAAACCCTAGCAGAGAATAAGTTTTTGTGTTGTTTGTTTTATTAAGACTAATGGATGTGGTATGTTTATATATGCAATTAGATTCATACTAAATAAGTATATTTTTAACAAAATAAATTTTACAAAAATTTTTTGTTACATGAAAAAGAATTTAAAACACACCTGGAATTTCTTGAATTTCTTTATAATTTTCTTGAACACAAAGTCTTATCTTTAGTTACTTTGTAAAAATTTTATTTAATTTTAATAAACATAATAATTGTACATATTTATGGGGTACACAGTGATGTTTTGGCATAGACAATGTATAGTGGGCCAATCAGGGTAATTAGCATATTCATCACCTCAAACATTCATAATTTATTTGTGCTAGGGACATTGATAATCTTCTCTTTTAGCTATCAAATATATTGTTAACTACAGTCATCCTCCAGTGCTGTAGAACACTAGAACTTATTTCTCCTATTAGCTGTAATTTTGTATCCTTTGACCAATCTCTCCCTATACTCCCCCACACCCTTCCCAGGGTCTAGTAACCATCGATAGATCAATGGATAAAGAAAATATGGTGTATACACATTACTATTCAGCCATAAAAAAGAATGAAATCTTGTCACTTACAACCATATGGATCCCTGGAGGACAATATATAAGTGAAGGCAGCTAGGAACAAAAAGATAAATACCACATGTTCTCATGTATATGTAGAGTCTAAAATAAGTGATCTCATAAAAGTAGAGAGTAATACCTTTAGTTACTTTTAAGCTAAAAAATAAATTGGCTTAGTGCTTAGTACATTGTAGAAAATTAAAACTATTTTTTTATTTTAAACATCCTGATCAAAACGTCAGATGCCCATGCCATAAAAGATAAGATGGACAAGTGGGAACTCATCAAACTGAAAAGCTTATGCAAAGCCAAAGAAACCATCAAGAGAGCAGGAAGACAGCTCATAGAATGGGAAAACATATTTGCCAACTGTATATCTGACAAAGGCCTAACATACAGGATCTACAAGGAACTCAAACATGCCCAAAGGAAAAAAACAAAAAACCCCATTAAAAAGTGAGCAAAAGATATGAATAGGAAGACTGAGGCAGAAGTATCACCTAAGCCCAGCAGGTCGAGGCTGCGGTGGCTGTGAGTATGCCACTGCACTCCAACCTGGGCAACAGAGTGTGACTCCAAATCAAAAAAAAAAAAAAAAAAAAGATATGAATAGACACTTCTCAAAAGAAGACATACTAGCAGCTAACAGATATGTGAAAAAATGCTCAGCCTCGCTAATCATCAAAGAAATGCAAATTAAAAACACACTGAGATGCCAACTAACTCCAGTCAGGATGGCCATCATCAATAACTCAAAAAACAACAGATGCTTATGAGGATGTGGAGAAAAGGGAATGCTTCTACACTCTTGGTGGGAGTGCAAATTAGAACAATCTCTGTGGAAAACAGTATGATGATTCCTAAAAGATCTAAAAAGCAACCTTCCATGCGACCCAGGAATCCCCCTTCTGGGAATACACCCGGAGAAACTCAAATCATTCTATGAAAAAGATACCTGCACATGCATGTTTACCACAGTATTATTCACAATAGCAAAAACATAGAACCAACTGTGTTGTCTATTGAAAGTAGACTGGATTAAGAAAAATGTGGTACATATTCATGATGGAGTATTAGGCAGCCGTAAGGAAGGACAAAATTATGGACTTCGCAGCAACTCGGATGGATTTAGAATCTATAATACTCAGTGATCTATCACAGAAACAAAAAACTGAGTGCCACATGTTCTCGCTCATAAGTGGACCTTGAATCTTAATCATAAGACTATAAGAAAGGGATCGGCCGTAGCGGGAAACTGCCAGGGGAAGGAGAGGGAACCACATAACATAATTAAGGGTACTTGATCTCATACCAGGCAAAGTGGAGACCAAAAGGAGGCCCAACTTTACCTGTATGGTGATCATCTATCCACCTAATCTTGAATTGTATCACACATCTTTAAAAAAAAAAGTCTTGACCGGGTGCGGTGGCTCAGCCTGTAATCCCTGCACTTTGGGAGGCCAAGGCGAGAGGATTGCCTGAGCCCGGGGGTTCAAGACTAGCCTGGGCAGCTTGGTGAGACCTATCACTACAATAAATCACAAAAACTGCCGGGTGTGTTGGCATGCGTCTGTAGTTTCGGCTACTAGGAAGGCTGAGTTGGAAGGATCGCCTAAGCCCAGTAGGTTGAGGCTGCGATGGCCGTGAGCATGCCACTGCACTCCAGCCTGGGTGACAAGAGTGAGACTCCAACTAAAAAAAAAAGTTTTATTCTCAAATTAAGATTGTAGTGTTGATTATTATATAGAGCCAGGATTTCTAATTTCTCTCTTTTTTTTTTTTTTTTGAGTTGGAGTCTCACTCCGTCGCCCAGACTGGAGTGCAGTGGCCACGCCCGGCCACCGCAGCCTCGACCTGCTGGGCTC
>CAUYQG010088564.1:0-13882 GCA_963574415.1 Tarsius wallacei | reverse complement strand
GGACTGCAAGTTGCCTGAGAACAGAAGATAGTCTTATTTACTAAAGATTCACCATAGAGTCTGAGCATGTTCATGCTTGGACTGTTTTCTGAATGAATAAAATGATTGTATTAGTCAACTTTCACTATTATAATGCTGTGTTTAAAAACAAATTCAGTAGCTTATAGCAGCAAACCTTTATTTTTCCCTTGGAGGTCATGGGCAGTGTGGGGTCACTGCTCCAGGCTGAGATCAGTTTGGGTGTGTTCCCTGTGGCCTCAGTTTGGAACTCACCCAGACACCTCTACCTGGAGGTGTGTGCACTTTCCATAGAGAATAGATACAAGAAGGCTGGGGGAAAATCTCCAGGCTTTTTTGAGCCTGCGGCTAGCATGAGTCACGGCTGCCTTCATTCCATTAGCCAAAGCAAGTCACCCAGCCAAACCCAACTTTACTTGGAAATATTTCCTCCTGGGGATGGGGGTAACACAGGCTCAAAGGGGAGAGGAAATATTTATTAAAAAAATAGTACAATCCAACCCAAGGATAATGAAGAACATGGAATGGAAAAGAAACATCTCCAGAGGGGACATTCAGGGCTACAGCAAAGATATCACCAAGCTAAGAGACTGTCCTCAAAACGATTTCACATTCATTCTCCCGCCTTATACATGTTCTAGCCAGAGAGTTGCCACACATGTAGCCCTAGCCTGCATCAACAGTATCACACAGGTGGAATAAAACACAGATTAGTTCCAGATGGACTTTCCCGCAGGGACTCAGGACGGGCCTCTCCTTTCTCTGTCTGACACAGGCTTAGAAAAGAAACAGAGGGAGCAATCTTAATGGTATAAGGTATTTCCTAAATAATTTTGAACATCTTTATTGAACTATAATTCATATATCAGGAAATTCACTCATTTACAATGTACAAATCAGTGGTTTTGATATGGTCACAGACTGTGCAGCCATTACTGAAATTAAAATGTAGGATATCTTCATCACTCCGAAAAGAAATCCCATAGGTATGAGCAGGCTCTCCCTATTAATTACCCTCTAACCCTAAGCAACTGATAATCTACTTTGAATCTCTATAGATGTGCCTATTCTGGACATTGCATAAAAATAAAATTGTACAATATGCGGTCTTTAGCAACTTCTTCCTTTCACTTAGCATATGTTTTCAAGACTCATCCATGTGACAGCGTATGTCAGTACTTCATACATTTCTATGGCTGAATAATGCTTCATTGTTTGAATATACTATATTTTGTGTATCCATTCATTAGCTGATGGACATTTGGGTTATTTTCACTTTTTGATATGAATAATGTTGCTATGAACGTTTGTGGCAAGTTTTTGTGTGAACATATATCTTCATTTCTCTTGGGTATATACCTAAGAGTGGAATTGCTGGGTTGAATGCTAATTCTGTGTTTAACATCTTGAAGAACTGCCAAACTGTTTTCCAAAGCAACTGTGCCATTTCATATTCTCATCAGCAATGTATGGGAGTCCTAATTTCTTCATAAACTTGCCAACATTTATCGTTGTCTGTCTCCTTAATTCAAGTCACCCTAGTGTTATTGCATTGTGGTTTTGATTTGCATTTTCCAGTAACTGATGCTGAGCATCTTTTCATGTGCTTATTGACATATTCTTCAGAGAAATTTATATTTAAAGATTTTGCTAGCCGGGCTCAGTGGCTCAGCCTGTAATCCCGTGCCTTTGGGAGGCTGAGGTGAGTGGATTGCCTGAGTCCGCGGGTTCGAGACCCGCCTGGGTAAGCGAGACCTCATCTCTACAATAAATCAAAAAATCAGCCGGGCGTGGTAGTGTGCGCCTGTAGTTCCAGCTACTCGGAAGGCTGAGGCGGAAGGATCGCCAGAGCCCAGCAGGTCGAGGCTGCGGTGGCTGGGAGCGGCCGCTGCACTCCAGTCTGGGTGACAGAGTGAGACTTCAACTGAAAAAAAAAAAAAAGATTTTGCTTATTTTTGGCTAAGGACAGTGGCTCATGCCGATAATCCCAGCACTTTGGGAGGCTGAGTCAGGAGAATCACTTGAGGCTAGGAGTTCAAACCCTGCATGGGCAACAAAATGAGACCCCATCTCTATAAAAATAAGTAATAATAATAATAGTTAATAAATAAAATAGTTACAGTTAAAATATAGTTAATAAATAAATAAAAACAAAGAACTTGCTCATTTTAAATTCAGCTATTTGTCTTTTTATTACTGATTTGCATGAGTTCTTTCTGTATTCTGGATACTAGTCCCTCATCAGATAAGTGATTCACATATATTTTCTCCCATTCTGTGGGTTGTTTTTTCACTTTCTTGATGGTCTAGTAGAATGAAATTCTGTTGCTTGAGCTCTCCTTTACTATTCTAAGAAAAGCCTTAGCTTGTCTTCTTTCCTGGCACTGCCTCTGTGCTGCTTCAACTGTACCAAGATGCTGGGACTGGGGCTGCTGAAAGCTACAGCTTCACATTTGGGGATTTTATCCCCAAAGCTTGACTGCTCTGTTCAGTGTGTCAGGATGAAGGAAGTTAAGTCAGCCCTGACTATGACTGTACCTTCATAAAAAGCGATAGCAATCCCACTTTCTCTGTTTGTCTATCAACTGTAGTCCTGGACAATCACTGAGCAATGAGACAACCCAGCTGTGGCCTCACTGGCTGCCTTTGGAGCCATTTCCGCTTCACTGAGATGAGCCCTTTCCACCCCACCTGGAGCCAAGGCCTTTCAGATTAATGTAGAAGCCTAACTGCTCATTCTTCTCTGGGTCACATCACCAGGAAAATTAGTTTTGTGTTGTGTTAAGAAATTATTGAACTCTGCACGTTTAGTCCAGATAACCTAATTAAAGGAGGTTGGCAGGCACAGGGCACACTGCATGAACCTTAAACCAACTGTCTTACATGGAGTGGTTTCAGAGCTACCTGAGAAAGCTTCATTATTTCCAATTAATGTTCCATGACCATACCTGCATGTTCTCAGTCCTCCCATCTAAAACCTGAAGATACGAGATGAGATGACCTAATTGAAAACATTAAACCTGTGAATTTCCAAGCATGAATGTGCCTTTGTAAACCTGAAATCTCTCCAGAGCCCTTTGTGTTTCATATGCAAGAGGGTTTTGGTGTGCAAACCTGTCTTTAATTCCAGGCAGTCTTTCAGTGAGCAAATGTAAGCATGCAGGGTGCTATTAAAGGTCAGATGTTCTTAAGTTCATTATTAAAACAGACTCAAAGCACACAGAAAGAAACGAGGAGTCATTTATGAAGCGCTCGGAGCTGTCAGGTCTGCCGTAGACAGACTCACTAATACTAGTTTCACCACTCCTGCAGCTCTATGCACTGAGCCTGACTGCATAGGATGACAACACTTACATTGTAGGTATGTTTCCAGAGCAGGTCCTGAGACCTGTTTATTAATAGTGATCTGAGGAGCCACACCTGTAAGAGAGATGCAGGAGGAAGCTGAACCGTGATGCAGTCATGCAGAGGCCTCAGCCAACTCCACAGGGGCGCAGAGCTGGAAAGGCCCTTCCACTTATTCCCCAGAGTTCTCCAGTCACTGAAGGAGGGGTGGTCCTGGGCTGGGGGCTTGACCTTCAGCAAGGCAGCAGCTAGGCAGTTCCTGGAGGAAGACTCAATTGTGAGCTGCCACCTAACACTTCCAGCAGCTAGGGAAATGGGAGCCTTGGTCCTGAAAGGGCCCCAGCAGCTAGGGGAATGGGTGCCTTGGTCCTGAAAGGGCCACGTGGGCCACACCCCACTCTCCACCACACTCCACTTTTGCCTTATACTGACAGATGCATTGTTGTTAATGGCAACCCAATCCAACTTGTCTACTTCCTAAACCTTTTAATTCCTTCCCCGACCAATTGCCATCTCCTCACCCTTTTTAAAATATGTACATCATATCAAGGTAAGATTATTTTTCCCTAGTTAAAAGTATTGGGTTTTGCCCATAGTAAAGGGTCAGTGCAGCAGGTCAAAATGACATTAATAGGCCGGGCACAGTGGCTGTCTCCTGTAATCCCAGCACTTTGAGAGGCCAAGGCGGGAGAATTGTTTGAGCCCAGAAGTTTGAAACCAGCCTGGGCAGCATAGCAAGACGTGGTCTCTACAAAAATTAAAAAATTTTCCAGACATGGTGCAGCATACCTGAAGTCCCAGCTACTTGGGAGGCTAAGGCAGAAGGATTACCTGAGCCCAGGAGGTCAAGGCTGAGATGAGCCATGATCATGCCACTGCACTCCAGCCTGGATGACAGACAGAGTGAGACTCTGACTCTAATAACAACAACATTAATAAGCTATCAATGCAAGCATTCATTTTTTTTTTTTTTAGGGACCAACATTTATTCTCAAGAGTTCTCCTTCATGGCGACTGTCATTCATTCAACAAACACACATCACACACAGGCGTCCACTGTGGGTGCCTGTGTGGCTTCAGTTTGCTCATTAATATCTTGTGTGTTGCCTCCCCATTGCTGCCTGTGAGCCTCATCTACCACAACCCCTCTACATCAGCCTCTGCCCACAGATGAGGCCATCACTGAACTTCACAGAGAGGCTGATGCCCCTCCGCCAGCACGCTATGATGGCCTTGGTAATGCTGCATCTGGATTTCCCGTAGAAATTGATCGTCCGTGCTCTTCCGGCCTCACCTAAGGGATGCATTCCAGCATGTCCACTTCCCCAAACCTTCTCATCCCTCCTGCTGCTGTCTGCCCTGGAAATTCTTCATTTCAGCCTCCTGAGCCTGGGCTATCACTTTTGCCACGCTTCTGGGAGTCATCTTAGTAGCCAGTTTGCACCACGTCCCAGGGTGTTTTCATGGATGTTAAATTTCCTGTGTTGAGACAGCGCTCCCAGACCAATAACCTTTCCTCCATCCAGCCTTATGTTCTGGCCCCTTGATCATCACCCTCAGCATTCAGTCCCTTGCTTGGTCCTCAAGCTCCCACTGGTACATGCAGGCAGGCACTGCCACATCTTTGGGACATAATTCCTTTTTGCTCTTACCACACATTCCTGGCTAGGGGCTAAGTTATGCTGCAACTTAACCCTCGTTATGGGTCCAGGGGCCAAGAAGCGAGGTGGGGCAGGTCCTGATGGGGACACAATGCTGTCTTGTGGGTAGAGGCCTCTGCACTGTCCTCAAGCAAGGGAGAAGTTGTGCTCTTAATAGGGAGGGGGCCACCTCTGCAGGCCAGGGGGTTTGGGGAATCAGGAGTGTCAAGCTTGGCAGAAGTGAAGTGTTGAAATCAACCTACATGACCCCATCCTAGTATCAGCGTGCTGCTCTTTTGCACCAGGTACTGACCTTGGCAGAGCAGATCCACCTTGGGTGAGAGTGTAAGACTTCCTCGGAGGCCCGTTGCTCTGCCTATTAAGTTCTGAGGCCGGAGGTGAGCTTTCTCTGCCTTCTCCTTCTAGGAGATGAGAGATGAGAGTTGCCTTCTGTGTGCAAGGAGGCCCTCTCACTTCCACATTTGACTCTCCGTTGCTCTCGGGTTTCAGTATCTTTTCTAAAGTGTCATCCTACCTTGAGGTAATAGCTGTTAAATTCCATTAGCTTTATAGTCACTGTTTCCTATAAACTTTTCAAACATCTGGTACTTTATGCCAGCTGCTATATTTCCTTCCAGTTCTATATAATCTCATTCTGCTACTAGTGAAGTTGCTTTTTGTTTGTTTGTTTTTTTGAGTTGGAGTCTCACTCTGTCGCCCAGGCTGGAGTGCAGTGGCACGCTCACAGCCATCCCAGCGTCGATCTGCTGGGCTCCAGTGATTCTTCTGCCTCAGCCTTCCAAGTAGCCGGAACTACAGGCATGCACTACCACACCTGGCTAATTTTTTGATTTATTGTAGAGATGAGGTCTCATCAAGTTGCCCAGGCTGTTCTCGAACCCATGGGCTCAGGCAGTCCTCTCACCTTGGCCTCCCAAAGTGCTGGGATATAGGCTTGAGCCACTGCGCCCGGCCTACTAGTGAAGTTTTAGCAACTGGTCTGTGAATTCATTTCCTGGCACTGTCTCTCTATAGTAAATTTCAATAAACTTGGGTAGGTTAAACAATAAAAATTTATTCGTATCCCCCAAAGCTATTGAAAAAAATAGAATTTAATCTCTCACGGTTCTGGAGGCTATGAGCCTGAAATCAAGGTGTCCACAGCACCATGCTCCCCCTAAATGCTCTAGGGGAGAATCCTTCTTCGCCTCTTCCAGCTTCTGGTGGCATATGGAGTTTCTTGGATTGTGGCTGCATCGGTCAAAGTTCTGCCTCCATCTCCGCATGACCTTCCCCATGTCTCTCTGTCTGTGTGTCTCCCCCTCTTCTTATAAGGACACTATCCACTGTATTTGAGACCCACCCTGAATCCAGAGTGATTTTAACTTGAGCTTCTTAACTAATTACATCTGCAAAGATTCCGTTTTCAAATAAGGATATATTCAGAGGTTCTGGATGGATGTGAATTTCAGAGAGACACTACTCAACCCAAAATAGACAGCCCCTTTATGCCAAGAGCTATTTGTGCTCGACTTACCACCAGTTTGGGATCTTTACTGCCAATGAGGTGGCAAGAGACTCAGTTCCAAATCTCCATATTACCTTTGTCATTCCACTTCTCAAGTCACCCAACTTTACAGGTGGGGTTCTCAAGAAAGCAGACCCTGAGACAGAGCTGAACCTGCAGAATGTTTATTAGGAAACACTCCTGGTGTCAACACCTGTGGAAGTGAGGAGAAAGAGGCTGGATAGGGCATGGGGGGAAGTCAAGCCGCAACTACCTGAGCCAACTCCAGAGGGAGCTTTGGAGCCAAAATCACCTGGATATTTATAAACCCGCCTCTCGCTGTCATGGGATGTGGGATGCCCTGGGAAGGGCTTGACCTTGAATGAGACTGCTCCTTGCAGATGAAGTAATTCCTGAAGGGACTCGCACTTGAAGGTTGTCTACAAATAGTCCTCCCAGCAATGGGCAAGAGTCCCTCCTTGATGGAAAACTGAGCAGTGCGTGGCCATGTCTGCCTTGAGGACTTGAAACACAGAAGTGAAGGAAGTGGAGTGAACGTGGAATTATAGCTCCATGTACATCCGAGACATTCCAGATTCTGAATCTCATGACACAGCGTCCGTTCTGAGCTCCACTAGCCAATGATTACAGCCTACAAACCTCAAGATTAGTTCAGTCACTGAGCAAGTTTGAACATAAAGCAGGAGAACTAGAAAACGGCAGCTATCACTCCATGAATTGGAAATTAATATTGTTATTTTAGAAAAAAATAATCTGACATTCAGGAAAAGTTAATTGATTTGTTCAAAGTTATCAGCTATGGAAGTGAATATATATTTTTTTCTTTTTTCTTTTACTCATTTTTTAAAATTATGAAACTTTCAAACATACATAAAATCTTGGAGAACAATTTAACCAATACACAAGTGCTCACTGAGCAACTCTAACATGCCTTGGCATTTTGTTGTATTTGCTTCACATACTTTTATTTTAAAAAATAATAAGCAATTAAATCCTCTTTTGCGTTGTTCTGACCCTATGTCTCTTCCTTCTTTTACAGAAATTAGTTTCATAAATTTGATACTATGACATTTTTCTTATACTGTGTATGAAAAGATCCATAAAAAATAGATAAGCATGATTTTGTATGTTTTAAGCTTTATGTAAGTGAATCATATCAAATGAGTCATCCTATAGCTTGCTTGGTTCACTCAACATTATATTTTGAGTTTTATCCACATTGATACACGTGACTCTAGTTTATTTGTGTTAACAACTTAATAATATTCTAGCCCCCAAATATGTTGTAGTTTTACATATTCCTCTCTTGATAGACATTTAGAAAATTGGAAAAACAAAAATGTCTTCAAAATTATTTTTGCAGACAATGCTGCAATGAAATTCTTGTTTACATCTCTTGATGTGTGGGTAAAAGAATTTGTGAGCATATATATGCACACACACACACACACACACACACACACACGTACATGCTTTCCATTTCTCTCTCTCTCCATATATATCCTGGTTTTTAGGCTCTGTGCATCAGGACCAGGACCAGGGTAAGGCAAGCAAAGACACAGAGTGCAATATTTAAGGAGACCCTCATTCTCAGGTGCCAACCCTGAGAGTGAGGGCTCCTTGAATGTCAAGCCCTAAGCACCTGTGTGACTCACCCCGGTCCTGACCCTGCTGAGCAGACACCTTCAGCTTTAATAATTGCTTGACAAATTGCTCCTCAACGTGTTTGAACCAATTTATAGTCTCATCAGCAATGTGTGAGAGTTCCAGTTGTATCACATTCTTGTTAAATTTATTGTCAAACTTTTTAATTTTTGTTAATCTGATGGATGGGGTTCAGTGTGTTGGTTTAATTTATAGTTCATTTATTACTAGTATATTTGAACAATTCATTAGCCGTTCATGCTCCTTTTTGTGTGAATTGCCTTTTATACCCTCTGCCCACTTTCCTATTGTGCTGTTTATCTTTTTCTTATTGGTTTGTAAGAGTTTTTATATTCTGGCTCCTAACTCTTTTGTGTTATATTGGTTGCAAGTATTTTATCCCATCTGTGTTTTGTTTTTTATGGTGTCTTTTGTCACACAAAATTTTACACTTTAATGCACTCAAGTTTTTTATTTTTACCTTCTTTATTATTTTTTGTCTTTCCTAATCTGATATCATGAAATATATTTTTGTAATTTTTATTCTGAAGTTCAAAAGTTTTGCTATTTAAATTTAAGGCTAATATGCATGAAATGTATTTTATGTATGGTATAACGTTTTCCACACGAATAACCAGTATTCATAAAGATAATCAGAAAAAAGTTTGAAAAGTATTTATAATTATTGATTCAGGAATTATACTTATTAAAATTTATCCCAGAGAAAGGAACAGAGATGTATACAAAGACTTATGGCAATCACATCATCTCATTTATAAGGATAAATTGCAGAAAATATGAATATGTAATAATGGGAAGATGGGTAAAATAAATTTGGTTATAGTCATATAATGTAATACTATAAAGCTATAAAAATAACATATTTGAAGAAAATTTAATGACATAAAAATAAGTTAAGGATAGAGTCTTAAGTGGAAATAGCCAGTTTAAACAGTACACATAGTTTAATATCACCTTGGAAAAATATACAAATAGACACAAAAAAGCTAAAAAGTTATTTATTAAACTGTTAATGGATATCTCTGGGCTGTGAAATTACAGATGAATTATTTTCTTTTCAAGTCTATATTTTTTCAATTAATATGTATTACTTTTTAATAGAAAAGATGGAAAGTTATTTTAAAGCAATCATTCCAAGGATTGAGGCTAACAGAGCACTCATATGTACTTAATATGAAAAATTAGTCATCTTTGTTACCTGGTACTATGGTTAGAAAGATCAAAAGCCTAGAATCTTAATGATAGGACTGGTAAAACATTTTGCCCCAATAGAACACCAGACTTCTATGGCCACATGTCCTGATTTGGGGTTCAGAAAATATAATCATCATAATTCTAGGTTATGGATGCAGAGACCTAGTCAAACCACATGGCGTCTCAAGACCCCACCTTCAGCACTTTTAATCCTGATTTATTTTTACACAAATAGGAATTAAATTTGAGGTTCAACAACTGGAATTTAGTGATGCAAATGTAGGCATTCTGTAGTACAAAAGGTGTTACCTTCTTCAAGACGAAACAAGAAGCCTCTTATCTGATAGGGGATATCATAAACAATTTGAAGACACTGGCTGTTGAACTTGTGTGATAAATAGAAAATCCAAATTTTTTTCCTCAACCCTTTGATTATAACTTTTAGAGAGAAGCTTTCTTTTTTCTTTTCTTTTTTTCATCAAAAGCAAAACTCACATGCGGTATGTTTTATGCCAAAAAAGTGTCACTCTGAAAAATTTGATGAAACAGAATTTTATTTTTTTATATTTTGTAAAGCTTAAAAATCATTACAGAATATCAAGATTAACTTAATAGATACAATATACCCAGTGGTGTGCTAGTCAGCTTTAACAACTAGCTTTCCAGAGAAAAACATAGCCCTGATTTGTAGCATTCATCGATTTCTGTGGTGTAAATACTTCCACCATGTCTGATTTCGAGCTACCACCCTGGCATCCTTGTATGGAGAGCTGGGAAAGAGATACACACCATCAGCTCTCCCTGGTGCAATCCACTTCCAACCTACCTCTGATTATACTCAATAGCCATAAAGATGAATAATTTAAGCATTTTTGCATGATATTTTTCACAAAAGAAGTAGAACATTATACATAATATGAAAGTCCTCTTTGTTTCTCTCCATAGATCCATTTCCTTACCTTCCTTCCCCAGAAACAAGCACTAATCAAGAATCTGGTATGTATTATCCCAGACCAAGTTTTTGTACTTCTGCTAAGTGTATATGCATTCAACATAACACACAGTGATGCTTTGCATATTTTTAAATGTATCTAGTGCCATCACATTGTACATATTCTCTAACTTCCTTTCCCCTTCAATATTACGTATTTTAAATCTGTTCATGTTGATACATGCAGATGCAGTTTGTCTATTTTAGCTGTTGACGGCACCTAATCAAGTGAAATTATCACAGTTTACTCATCCATCCTCTTACAATGGACATTCAGATTGTTTCTAATGTTTTGCTAATACAAATGATGTTGTAATAACCCATGGATGTGTCTCAGTATGGAACTTACTAAACCTAGAAGTGAAATGATTGGGCTGGGGGGAATGCTCACTTTCTAATTTTGTAATATTGACACATTGTTCTCCAAATAGTTGTTCCAGGTTACACTCCTGTCAGATGTATATGAGAGTGTCTCATATCCCATATTCTTGTCAATGCTTGGTATCATTAGATTTTTTATTTTTATTTATTTGTTTGTTTATTTATTTATTTAATTTTTTTGAGTTGGA
Source organism: Tarsius wallacei (assembly GCA_963574415.1). Taxonomy (NCBI): domain Eukaryota; kingdom Metazoa; phylum Chordata; class Mammalia; order Primates; family Tarsiidae; genus Tarsius; species Tarsius wallacei. The sequence goes on along the minus strand of CAUYQG010088564.1, from coordinate 2,932 downwards.
GTCTCACTCCGTTGCCCAGGTTGGAATGCAGTGGCATGCTCATGGCCACCCCAGCGTCGACCTGCTGGGCTCTGGAGATCCTTCCACCTCAACCTTCTAATTAGCTGGAACTGCAGGTGCATGCTACCACATCCAGCTAATTTTAAAAAAAATTTGTTGTAGCGACGAGGTCTTGCCAAGTTGCCCAGGCTGGTCTTGAACCCACGGGCTCAGGCAATCCACTCACCTTGGCCTCCCGAAGTCCTGGGATTGCAGACTGAGACACTGAGCCTGGCCGTCATTAGACGTTTTAAATGTTGCCAATCTTAGGGTACAGATGACATTTTGTTGTAACTTTCATTTCCCAGACTATTAGTTAGATTGACCGTTGTATCAGTTAGTGTAAAAGCTAGGCTGCTGTAACAAAGAAACCCGCAGACACGATTTAATTAAGAAAGATATTTTTCTTTCTTAACAATCTTATATTGGGCAGTCCAGGCTGGTAAGATGGGTCTGTTCCACGCAGACATTGAGAGATCCTTCCATTTGTTACACTGCTGTCCCTTAGCTCACCAGCCTTCATGGCGGAACTCAGGTTGTTGCCACATACCAACTATTGGAAAAAAGACAGTTTCAGGGAAAGCAATTTTCTTGTAGGTAAATAGGCAGAAGTTGCACACATCACTCCCTCTTTCATCCCGTTGGCAAGAACTTAGTCTTGTGAATAGCTGCATCCCTAGAGGGAAGCTGGGAACTATGCATCCCTGACTGGTCAATCATGTGTTCGGGAAGAATGGAAGAATGGGGAGGAGAACTGGCGCTCCTTCACAAGCTGGTGTTTGTCCGCCTTTTGGGTTTCTCTTCTATGACTCAGCTGGTAATACATTTGCCCATTTTTATTTTGTTAGCTTTTTTCTTATTGGTTCATAGGAATCCTGTATGTATTCTAGAATTGCCTATTAATTTATACGATAATCTGATCATCTAAAATGTATCAGGAGATACACCTCAAGAAATCTATCTTAAAATATCCTAGTGTGCAGTTCAAGGAGTTTGTGATTTAAACAAGCCATATCTTATTCTATTCTTTTGACAAGTCAGCATTCTTTTTATAAACTGAATAATTGCCACCCATCCTGATTTTCTTTATTCTAGAATTATAGAAACTTACCTACTCGGTTAATAAAAATCATAGTGTTATGGAAAGCTCTTAGGCTGATGTAAGTTACTCAAAGTTAAAACAAAAAAAAATGTGGATTCTTTGATACTGTAGAACTTATTAAGGCTACAGGAGAACCTGACTATCTGTATGACATTGTGGCAATTTTCTTGATCACTCTGCTTCCATTTCCTCTACTGTATGTATATTACTTTCTCTGCCTGCTGTGTGAGATTGTTAAAAGGATCAAGCAAGATAACGTAGAGGAAAGGCTCTGTAGAATTCAAAGTCTATAATTGTTAGCAATTAGAATTACAAATCGTATTTCAGTAGCATGCAGTAGATTTTATTTGAAATGTTTTAAATCTTGTTTCCAATTCTGCTGACATATTCTTTGTACCATCTACACAGTTATTCTATACTTCATGTCAGGGTCTGGGCTTTGGAAGTCACCACTATCTCTGGGTGTGTGTGTGTATGTGTGTATATGCGTATGTGCCTCAGCATCATCACGTGTGTCTGGGTGTGTCTGGGTGTGGTTGGAATATCAGCCATGTGCCCAACCACATCTCTATGAGTCAAGAGTCTTCTGAGAGTTGCCTTTATTTTGAGCTGCTCTGTTCCTAATGGCAACCTGGGAAGCTGGCTTTCCAGCCCGTCATCAAGCAGTTCTTAGTTAAGCCACATCACTTCAAGTTGTGCCGGGGCTTTTTTCTATCACTCCTTCAGGCCAACCCAGACTGGCCTTCATCACTGCCTTCAGCGGGCAGTTCTCAGTTTCTGGCAATGTCTCATCCAGGCTGTCATGCCCAGTGAAAGCCTGTTACAGTTGGACAGGCAACACTAAAAGGCTGCTCCCGGCCTCAGCATCATCTGTTAGTGCCTTTCCCAGCACCTCGGCTCCATCAATGTCCTTCATGGGCAGAGAAAGAGAGAGAGGAACACCCTAGGGTGTGATTTTTACTTTATTAGTGAAAAACCAACTTTAAAAAGTTAGAAAGGAGAGTGTGAACAGTATGTTGAAAAAGGGAGTTCTTTAAAGAGAATATAGGAAAAGCCTCATTATTGACATACTTGGTTTAGTTTAAAAAATGAGAACAGTCATGTTTTCAAGACAAAATGCAGGACAATTATTTCATGCTGTGCATCTCAAATCTGCAGATGTTGGGAATGCCCTTTGGGGAAGAAAAAGTGAACAAATGTGACTACGTGGTGGACAAGGTCAAAGAATTAGAAGGGTTTTAGGATCTGTGTTCTCCCTCCTGTCCAATATGAGGTTAACATTCATTCATTTCATAAGCATTTGTTGAGCAACTGCTATATGCTCAGAGCTATCCTAGGTGCTAGGATATAGTAAAGGCTGAAACAGACGAGTTCCTGCTCTCATGGAACTTGAATTGGAGTGGCAGGGCATGGAGGAGGCTAATGGTCAGAGACAGAAAAGAGACACACAGTCATTAAAATAAATAAATAAGAACATGTCAGTTAGGGGTAAATGTCATGTGTTCTAGTCTATTTTGTATTGCTGTAACAGAATACCACAAACTGGATAATTTATTTTTTAAAAAATTATATTTCACAGTCCTGGGGCTTGGAAAATCCAATATCAAGGTGTGGCTATCTGACAAGGGCCTTCTTGCTGTGTCATCTTAGGACAGAAAGCAGAAGGGCCAGAGAGCAAAAGAGAGCAAGTGGGGGCCAAACTCTTTATAATAAGCCTACGCTCATAACTAACCCGCTCCTGCAATAATGACATCCATTCATAAGGGCAGAGCCCTCATGTCCTAATCATCT
>CAUYQG010088562.1:0-14947 GCA_963574415.1 Tarsius wallacei | reverse complement strand
CTCAGTCTCCCAAAGCGCGGGATTACAGGCTGAGCCACTGAGGCCGGCTTCTACGTTTTTTATAGTTTGAGGTTTTATGTTTAGGTCTTTAATTCATTTAGAGTTTGTTTTTGTGTATGGTGATAGGTAGAGGTTGTGTTTTAGTCTTCTGCATGTGGTCAGCCGATTTTCCCAACACCATTTACTGAATAAGTTCTCCTTTCCCCAGTGGTTGATGGTGGAGGCTTTGTTGAAGATGAATTGGTTGAAAAATTGAGGTTTTGCTTCTGGAATTTCTATCCTGTTCCATTGGTGTATATGCCTGCTCTTATACCAATACTAGGCTGTTTTGATTATTGTAGCTTTATAAGAGAGTTTGAAGTCTCGGAGTGTGATACCTCCTGCTTTTTTTGTTGTTGTTGCTGTTTGTTTTTTGCTGAGGATTGTTTTGGCTATTTATGTTCATTTATGTTTCCATATCAATTCCTGAATTGTCATTTCTAAAGTAGACAAAAGATATAAATAGATACTTCTCAAAAGAAGACATATGAACTGTCAATAGATACATGAAAAAAATGCTCAGCCTCACTATTCATCAAAGAAACACAAATTAAAACCACACTGAAATACCACCTAACTCCAGTAGAATGACCATCATCGATAACTCAAAAGACAACAGATGCTGGAAAGCATGTGGGAAAAAGGGAACACTTCTATGCTGTTAGTGGTAGTGTAAACTAGTACAGCCTCTGTGGAAAACAGTTTGGCAATTCCCAAATGATCTAAAAATCTAACTCTGCAATCCCCCTACAGGAAATATACCTGAAAGAACTCAAATTACTCTATGAAAAAGATACCTGCACATGCATGTTTATTGTAGCACTATTCACAATAGCAAAAACAGGGAACCAACCAAACTACCCATTCAAACTGGAATGGATTTAAAAAATGTGGTACATATACATGATGAAGTATTACATAGCCATAAAGAAGGACAAAACTATGACCTTCACAGCAACTTGGATGGATTTAGAGTCTATGATACTGAGTGATCTATCACAGAAACAAAGATCTGAGAACCATGTGTTCTCACTCATAAGCAGACCTTGAATAATTATCATAATACTGTAAGAAAGGGATTGGCAGTGGTTGGAAACTGCCAGGGGGAGGGGTGGGATTGGCAATATTGGGAAACTGTCAGGAGGTGCACACCTCATCCACAAGGGTATCTGCATAATTAACATTTGCATGCCTAACCCTGAATTGTAGACCACATCTTCAAAATTAAAAAGTAAAAAAAAGAAAATGCAAGAGACAACCTTATGGAAATTGGAACTGGAAACCAATTCCTGATCAAAACCCCAAGTGCTCGTGCCATACGATATAAGGTAGATAAGTGGGACCTCATCAAACTGAAAACTTCTGCAAAGCAAAAGAAACCATCAAGAGAGCAGGAAGACAGCCCACAGAATGGGAAAAAATGTTTACCAACTGTATATCTGACAAAGGCCTAACATCCAGGATCTACAAGGAACTCAAATGTGCCAAAAGGAAAAAAAAACCAAACTGTCCCTTTAAAGAGTGGGCAAAATACATTAATAGTCACTTCTCAAAAGATATATAGGGGCAGCCAATAGACACATTAAAAAGTGTTCAACCTCACTAATCATCAGAAAAATGCAAATCAAAACCACATTAAGATACCGCCTAACCCCAGTAAGAGTGGCCATCATTAATAAAACAAACAACAACAGATGCTGGTGAGGATGCAGGGAAAAGGGAACACTTCTACACTGCTGGTGGGGAATGCAAACTAGTGCAACCTCTTTGAAAAACAGTACAGCTATTTCTAAAAGAACTATACATTGACTTTCCATATGACATAGCAATCCCTCTACTGGGAATATACCTGGAGGAACCCAAATGATTCTGCAAAAAAGATACCTGCACATGTTTATTGTAGCACTATTCACAATAGCAAAAACATGGAACCAACTGTGCTGCCCATCAAAACTGGGCTGGATAAAAAACATGTGGTACATATACACAACGGAATATTATGCAGCCATAAAGAAGGACAAACATATGAACTTCACAGCAACTTGGATGTATTTAGAGTCTATCATTCTCAGTGATCTATCACAGAAATTAAGAACAGAGTACTACATGTTCTCACTCATAAGCAGACTCTGAACATTTACCATAAGACTGTAAGAAAGAAATTGACAGTAGTGGGATACTGCCAGAGTGGGGGAATGGGAACACAACATCATTAAGGGCACCTGATCTCAAACCAGGCAAAGTGGGGACCAAAGGAAGGCCCAAACTTTACCTCTATGATGACCACTTGTATACCTAATCCTGAATTGTACCTCACATTTTAAATAAAATAAAATAGTATATGCACTTGGAAATCAAGTAAAATTATTGTATAAAAATGCTGAGGCAAACTGGTAGCCTAAACAAAGGGGAGTTTTCCATAATAAATTTGCACATTAGAAATTTTTTTATAATTGTACAAATGACCCTAGCAAGTTTATCTGCATCTTTTACTATAATTACCTTGTCATGTTTCAAAGGCCAGAGTTGATATTGTTAATATTAGTAAGGAACTATCTTCAAATATGTCATGCTTTACCCAATATCTTTGAGAATTGAGTCAGTAGAGTCAGAAAAGCAAGTGATATTCTTTAACTGTTGTTATACCAGGAATACCTTGTTTTATTTCATTTCAGTTTATTGTACTTCATAGATAGTGTGCTTTTTACAAACAAAACTTGTGGCAACCCTGTGTCACGTGAGTCTTATTGATGAATAAATACAGTGGTTTCTTGAGATGGGATTTACCCTTGACGAAGGTGGTTGTGAACATTGTTGAAATTACAACAAAAATTTAGAATTTTACATAAACTTATTTGATGAAAGCAATGGTGGGTTTCAAGAAGACTGATTCCAATTTTGAAAGAAATTTTTTCTGTGTATAAAATGGTTTTAAACAGTATCACATGCTATAGAGAAATCTTTCATGAATGGAAGATTCAATTGATGTGTCAGATTTAGTTGTTGTCTTCTTTTAAGTACTTGCCACAGCAACTCCAACCTTCAGCAATCACCAATTTGATCCCTTGATAAATCATCGGCCATCAAACTGAAGGCAAGATCCTCTACTAAAAAAAGATTATGACTTGCTGAAGGCTCAGATTATTGTTAGTATTTTTCAGCAATAATCTTTTTGGTTTGTTTGTTTTTAGAGACATAGTGTTGCACTGTTACAGAGACTGGAGTGTAGAGGCATGATCACAGCTCATTGCAACATTGAACTTCTGGGGTTAAGCAATCCTCCTGTTGCAGCTAGCCTCTTGAGTATCTAGGACCATAGACATGTGTCACTATGCCTGGATAATTTTTTTTTTTTGTAGAGTCAAGGTCTCTAGCCATGTTGCCCAGGATGGTCTCAAATTTCTGCCCTTGAGTGATCCTCCCATCTCAGTCTTCCAAAGTACTTGGATTACAAGTGTGAGTCACTGTGCTCAGCCAATAAAGCATTTTTAATTAAAGCATGCATATATTTTTAGATAAAATGCTATTGTATACTTAATAGGTTATAACATAGAGTAAACATAAATTTTATATGCACTAAGTTACCAGAAAATTAGTGTGATAATTAATAGCAATATAAAATAACAAATATTCTTTATTGCGGTGGTCTGCAACCAAACCTGCAATATCTCCAGTGGTGTGACTATATTGATATAACTGATCTACTTTTGTGGTTTTTAATAAGCAATGCCAAGTGAAATGCCGGGATCTATATAAATACCTCCTGAGTTTTGAGAGGACTAGATGTTTATATAGATTGGGATGTGGAATGCCTTGATAGAAGTTCATGAGCATTGGCTGAAAGATAGCAGTATTATATGGTGAGCATAAGAACTGGTGACTGTGCCTGTGTATGTCTTTGCAGTAAAAAGTATTGGTAGAGGCCAGGGAAGAATATAGCATATGATGTCTTTTGTGATCAGAAGTTCCACACAAAATGCAGCCCCTTGATCTTGGACTTCCCAGCCTCCAGCCTCCACTTTGATAAATCTCTTTTCCTTATAAATTACCCATTGTGTGGTATTCTGTGACAGCAGGAGAAAATGGACTCAGAGAGGCTAACAATTCAATAGACATAAGGGTCATCAAATGTTTTCCAAACTGATTCTCCTAAATTAGAGACTGTTATGGTTTGAGTGCCTCTACCAAAACTCATGTTACATTTAATTGCCATTGTAACAGTAGTAGAAGATGGGATATTTAAGAGGTAATATGGTCATCTAAGTTCCACCCTCATGAAATGATTAATGGTGCATGGGAATAGGTTATTTATAAAGGGAATGGCTTCATTATAAAACATCTCTCATATACATGCATGGTCTCTGGCCATGTTATAATGCCAAAAGAAAGTCCACACAAAATGCGACCCATTGATCTTGGACATCCCAGTCTCCAGAACCAGCTTGATAAATCTCTTTTCCTTATAAATTTCCCAGTGTGTGATATTTTGTAACAGCAGCAGAAAATGGACTCAGAGAGGCTAACAGCATTTAACGTTCACTTTCTAAGAAACCATCTTCATAGAATATAGAATATAGTAGAGTACTAGAGGAAAGATATGAAATAGGGCTAGAAAAGTTAAATTCTACTTGTGTGGAATTTGGAGTTCTATGAGATGCTTAGCCCCAGAAGTAACTCCCTATGACAGTAGGTCACAGGCACTTAAGAAACCATAATGTAGTAATTGTATATTAAAAATTAGAAAATAATCTTTATCTTTATCCACAGATGAATAGGGTCAGAAGGCATACATAATGGATCTTAATTATAATCAATAAACCTCAAAATTTATTCAAGTATCAAAATTTTATATAAAGTACTATTAATGACCTAACTACCACTACAAAAAATACTTTGAATTAAAGCATCTGGTCACGGTGGCTCAAGACTGTAATCCCAGCACTTTTAGAGGCTGAGGTGAGAGGATTGCCTGAGCCCAGGGGATCAAAACCAGCCTGGGCAACTTGGTGAGATCTCATCTCTACAATAAATCCAACAATTAGCTGGGCCAGGTGGTGTGTGACTATAGTTCCAGCTACATGGAGGGCTGAGGCAGAAGGATCTCCTGAACCCAGCAGGTTGAGGCTACAGTGGCCGTGAGCATGCCACTGAACTCAAGCCAGGGTGACAGAGTGTGACTCGGACTCAAAAAATAAAAATAAAGTATCTCTCTCACTATATATATAGTATATATGATATGTATGTATATATAATATATATATGCATATTCTACATAGAACTGATAAAAATGGTCAATGAGAGGGACTATAAAGGAGAAATTTCTGCTGACACAATTTCATTACCCTGATTTCATTTTTTTTTTCCTATCAGTAAAGGAAAAAGAATGGAGATTGAGAAATGAATCAGTGGGGAAAAAAAGTCCTGACCCTCAAGTATTAAACACAGTATACTTCATTTTCTCTTTACCATCAACATGTAAGGGCTAACATTACTCCTTCAGAAGTAAATGTCATCATAACATGCATTGCCAATTAAAGTTGCAGAAACATACATACAACTCCACATCCTACACTAAGGGAACAAGGGGTCATTGTGTGCTACAAGACAGTATATTGGTGGCAAAATATGGTGCTAAATGTAATTTGAACTAAAGCTCAGAGGAAATGTCCAAGATTAATATCCACATTCTTGAAATCTTGTTTACTCAACCCAACAAAAATAGTAATGCTTTCTTTCGTATCATCACTGTTTCCTTTTTTTTTTTGCATGCATTTTTAGAACACAATAATTGATTACAGCTCATGCAATGACATTTAGTTTGCTGCAACTAATAAAACTTCTCAAAGGAAATATGAGAATCTCTTTTCTTGATTTAGAAAATATCTACCTCTCTCTTTATGTATGCACACTGAAAAGGAAACAAGTTACAGTACATACCCAGGACCAACACTTAAGGAATGATGTTAGAATGAAAATATTTTCTGTTAATTCAAAAAGATTAGTAATATATACTTTTAAAAGTGGCTAGCCACATTGGAAACTTCATTGACTTGTTGGAATGCTCCTTTTTCAGTATTCTTCTGAAATCTTCAAAATGGGACAGGATAGCACAATTTACATTCCATACATAAAAAATATTCTTAGGAAAGTAACTGTCAGTAAATGTCAAGGATGACCAATTGTTTGTTTGATTTCCAAAATTAATATGACAACTTTTAAAAATTTGTATATTTAATTCTGACATTTTGCATGATATAGCAATAATATTGCAAATAACTTTGCTTTCTTTCTAAAACAGTTTACGATATATTCTCTGGTTCAGATAATCGAGGACAATCACGTTTTAACATTCAAAAATATATATTATAAATATTGTTCATCCTAGCAAAAAACAAAATTTTTACTATTATTATTATTATTATTATTATTATTTTTGAGTTGGAGTCTCACTCCGTCGCCCAGACTGGAGTGCAGTGGCTGCTCCGGGCCACCGCAGCCTTGACCTACTGGGCTCCAGCGATCCTTCTGCTTCAGCCTTCCAAGTAGCTGGAACTACAGGCGCGCGCTACCACGCCCGGCTAATTTTTTTTTTATTTACTGTAGAGGTGAGGTCTCTCCAAGTTGCCCAGGCAGGTCTCGAACCCACGGGCTCAGGCAATCCACTCACCTCAGCCTCCCAAAGGTGCGGGATTACAGGCTGAGCCACCGAGCCCAGCAATTTTTGCAATTATTAAACATCTTCTGGCAAAGGCATTTCAGATATTATTGCCTGCAATTATGGGGAAAATTTACATGCCAAAAGTCAACCCTAATCACACATGTATATAAAGTGAAGGGACACTGGTTATGCAGTCAGGATTTATTGTAAAACTTGATTTGGGTTCCATGATATCAATTAGGTTAAAACACAAGAGAAATGCCACCAAACTAGTGCAGACTGTAGGATGACACGGGGCATGACTGAAGATTTTTCAAGCAACCGAAATTATACAACTCATATTAAACAAGGCTGTGCTGTTTCTTGTGTATGCAAATATAACAGGGGGTCAAATGACCGTATGCTGAACATAGATTAGAGGAAAAGCAAAATTAAATAAAACAGTAACCAGTCTTACTGTTTGGAATCATTCTAATCTTATTCCTCTGCTTGTCTGTTGAAACCTCAAAATGCTGTTGCTAACAGCTAAGGAAATATGCTATTTCTTTCTGTTTCCTTTTTATTTTTCTGTCTTATCCCCATATCATCTTCTGCCTTCTCTGTTATACTTAGTTTAAGAAAGGGCATTTGACTTCTTACTCTCATCTTCATTTTTTTCCCTTCCAAAATCTAAAGATGTAAATTCATTGTACTCACTATTTGCTAGCTGTGTAAGTTTGGGCAAGCTATTTTACTTCTCTATGCTTTGTGAATCAGTCTCCTTATGTGCACGAGGTAATAACAGTGATTATAATGGCAAGTTATTATTTTCATATTACTTACTATATGTTGCTTCTCATTCAAGGCAGTTTTCAAGTGATAAGTGATGCATTCTTCATAACAACCTTATGAGAGATACAGAGGAGGAAGCAGACCCAGAATGTTTTGGTAACTTTCACAAGTTGCACAAACAGTAAGTGACAAAGCCAGAATTTAAATCTAAATAGTTCGACTAAGACTTCTTCCTTGCTTTTAACCAAAACGTCACCCAATTCATAGAGGATTTTTTAAGTATTAAAGAACATATATACACAAATTTTGATTAGAATGCTCCTGGCATGTGGTAAAAATCTCAATAACTACTAGCTACTGATTATCATTATTCAGATAGTTCATGTTTAGGAGTTGCATACGATGCCTAATTGTTATTTTTCATTGTTTTTCTTTATTATTTATTATCTGATACATTTTAAATTCTTGACACTCATTATACTACATTTTTCCCTTGACTTAGTTGTGTAACTCTCCACATAATGTTTGTATGTTTTGTTACTTTGTTGTTGCTTTCATTCCTATATTTGTTACTTTGTTGTTGTTTTTGACCTTATATCTTTTATTGATATTTTTACTTCAATATTTATTCCTGTAATTGCTATAAAAATACTTACATTGCATCCTAGATTAATCCTACATGTCTTTAATCTTTTTTTTCCCAGAGATTATAGAGCTTTGCTTGTTTCTTCTGAATTCTGTGGTATTATTGATTTTTCCCCTAATTAACTGCTTTAGATTTTTGATATTTAAATTGTTTGTTTTATGGTTCTATGGCATTTCTAAACTTCAGTGATTATGTTTTAAAACTCAAAGAATTAAAATTTTATATTTTTTCTGTTATTGATTTCTGCATTTCTTTTATAACTAGTTTCCTTATGTCTCTCTCTGAGAATATTGAATTGGTGATTATATAATATTTCTATGTTTCTTCCCCAGTGACTAAGTTTCAACTCCTTATTTTAAATAAAAAGTTTTATGATGCATGTGTCTCCTGAATTTAGGAGATAAAATGAACTCTTACATAGATGTCACGACACTCTTCTCATCCTTTTAGGTCTATATAAAAAATAAAGGAAAAAATGGAGGGCTATTTTAAGTTTTAGCTGCTAGACTAGATATTTTATGTCCTGTGAGAGGTTGAACGGGAGGCACAGCTAAGGGCAATCCTGGCAGACAGATTATTGTGGTTGCCCAAAATTACTTGCGGCAGATTTTCAATTCCTTGTAGAGCATGTGTGCCTCTGTGAGAAATTATCCTTTAAATAGGAATTTGGAGGGGAATGGGAAAACAAATATTTCATTATTTATAATAATTTTTGGTGGAAGAATGATTATAAATTGGTGTTTGGTTTCATAAACTGACTCGGTCAAAAATGAGAGCCATATCTTGTCACTTAGAACAATGGGATATCAGTGTTTTGTTGTTGTTGTTGTTGCTGTTCCTTCCTTCCCCCAAGGATGCCTTTAATTTATATTCAAGGAAGTGTATCTCTTAATATTTTTTGATAGAAGTACATCATATGGATATATAATTACAAATATGTATTTAATCTTTGAAAGTTTAATCACAACTATAGTCACATTTAGACTCTGACATTCACTTATAAATATTTTAATAAAAACTTTGAAGGCAGAAATAAGAATAGTATATAATATGTTTAAAAAAGCATCTAGCATAATCAGGACACTTGGCTTGGTGAAGTAATGGTGCCTGCTGAAACTGGCTGTGAGGCATTGCGTATCTCCTTTATATATATGGGTTTATATAAGAAATCTGTGGCAGAAATATTTTTGCTTCCTTCCACTTTTAAAATTGTGTTATAAGTCCCAAATCTTAGGAATGTAGTTCAATAGAAAGCACTAAACTTAATGTCAGGGTAACATAGCTGAAGGATTAGTTCTTACCATATCTAGGCATTTAACCTCTAACAAAAGATACAATTATATTAAACCTGTACCTTTATGAAAAATGAATTCAGAAAAACAGGCTTAAGAATACATAAAACAAGCCGGGCTCAGTGGCTCAGCCTGTAATCCCACGCTTTGGGAGGCCGAGGTGAGTGGATTGCCTGAGCCCGCGGGTTCGAGACCCACCTGGGCTATTTGGTGAGACCTCATCTCTACAATAAATCAAAAATTAGCTGGACATGGTAGTGCGCGCCTGTAGTTCCAGCTACTTGGAAGTCTGAGGCGGAAGGATCGCCGGAGCCCAGCAGGTGGAGGCTGCGGTGACTGGGAGCGGCCACTGCATTCCAGTCTGGGTGACAGAGTGAGACTCCAACTGAAAAAAAAAAAATACATAAAACAGTGTGTTTTCTTCTGGAGTAAATAAAATATCCATGAGAAAGTGTTTTTTTGTTCTTGGTTAATGTCCTCAGCTGGGCTCGGTGGCTCAGCCTGTAATCCCGCGCCTTGGGAGGCTGAGGTGAGTGGATTGCCTGAGCCCGCGGGTTCGAGACCCGCCTGGGCAAGCGAGACCTCATCTCTACAATAAATCAAAAAAAAAAAAAAAAAAAAAATTAGCCGGGCATGGTAGCGCGCGCCTGTAGTTCCAGCTACTCGGAAGGCTGAGGCGGAAGGATCGCCGGAGCCCAGCAGGTCGAGGCTGCGGTGGCCGGGAGCGGCCACTGCACTCCAGTCTGGGTGACAGAGTGAGACTCCAACTCAAAAATAAAAATAAAAATAAAAATAAAATAAATAAATAAATAAAATGAAATTTTTAAAGAACCCGTGGTGTCTGAGATACGTGTGGAGTTTACAGCAAGCCACAGTGAAGACCATCCTCCCAGAGCATTGCCTCTGAGCTGGACCTTAAGCTGTGCCTTCCAACACTATCTCAGGGTGGTGGCTTCTAGGCGACATGATATGTGATAGGATTATTGTCATGGAGCCACACCCACATCTCGTTCACTATAAATTGAGTCCCTGGTCTGATACAATGACAGTGAATTAAACAATGTGTAAGCCCTCAGACGGTGGTTTTACATGAGTATCAGAACTCAAGAAAATAATATGTGTCCTATGGCCAAGCATGATGACTCATACCTGTGATTCCAGCACTTTGGGAGGCTGAGGTGAGAGGATTGCCTGAGTCCAGGAGTTCGAGACCAGCCTGGGCAACTTGGCAAGAACTCATCTCTACAATAAATCAAAAAATTAGCTGTGTGTGGTGGTGAACACCTGTAGTTCCAACTACTTGGGAGCCTGAGGCAGAAGGATCATCTGAGCCTAGCAGGTTGAGGCTGAGGTGGCTGTGAGTGTGCCACTGCACTCCAGCCTGGACAACAAGAGTGAGACTCTAACTCAAAAAAAAAAGTATCCTAAGAATGAACTGCTGGGCCTTCCAAGATGAAAGGGACACAACATAGTCAATTTCCTCCCCAGTATTTGTTGCTGGCAGCTAGACGTTTGGCAGTGGCAGTCTTGGTAAGTGGGAACCTACAATGCTTTTCCCTGCATGACCTCCATCCCTGCTACCATAGCCTCTTGATTCATGTGTCCATCATGCTGACACTGGGATGCCCGATGGCAGGGGCTGGCTGTCAGTCAACTGGACAGGTCATTTTGTCTGCTTGGTTTTTAGCACCTCTTCTGTGGGTGCTCTCTGGTGGATGTTAATTTTTGATACACTTCTGCTCATTCCTGTATGTCTATCCTTATGCCTTCCAACTTTTTTTGTCCCAGGCCCTTAACCAATTGGCCAAGCCATTTGCCAGTGCTCATGAGTTTGTATATATTCTTTTGAAAGTAATTAATTAATAATATAATTAATTAATTAGAACCTTTATTTTTATAGAGACGAGATTTTGTCATGTTGCCCAGGTTGGTCTATGACACCTCCACCTCCCAAGGTGCTGGGGTTACAGGCTTCAGCCACCACGCCTGGCTTAATATTTATTCTAAAGATGTGGGGTACGGGCCGGGCACGGTGGCTCATGCCTGTAATTTCAGCACTTTGGGACGTGGAGATGAGAGGATTGCCTAAGCCCTTCCTGCTCTAAGTAAGCCCCATGCAGACTTTGTGGTCTTTCATGTCACCAAATATATGAGCTGGAGCAGTAATCAAAATATGCACACAGCTTCAAGTTTTCATTTATCTTTGATAAACATAATGAAGAAAGTGGTTGGAAGCTGGATGACCCAGCAGACACACATCTATTTACAGCTAGGGTTCCAGCCTGGGTAAATAAAAATTACAGAATACAACCCACAAAACCACCTAGGACCACTTTTTCCTAAGGCATGCAAAAATCAAACTTGTTGTTGATTAGCCAGGCATGAGAGTTATACCTCGACAAGGGCAAAGTACATCTTGTTGTCCTCCTGTCTTGATCTCAAATGGGCTTTTGTCAGAGATGAATACAGTGCCTTTCTCTCAACACAGGAAGCGGGTAAGGCAAGTTTTCTCCAAGGCTGAGAGTGGTACAAGGGTTCTCTCCTCGCCCCACACACAAAAGATATCTGAGAATACATCTAGCTAGTATGCAGAAAGTTTTCATTGACTCAAGCCAGCAGAAGGGCCAAACAATAATACAGTATCCTAATTGTTCTAGTGTAAATAAAAACCCTGAACTTATTTGTGGTTATTTTAAGGGAATCCAATTTAGAAAATGTTCAAAACAGTTCAGGCTTGGCAAATTTTCTGTCCCACGTGCTTTAGCATATGACTCAAATTTTCCATGCGATCTCAAGTAAAATAACATTTAAAATAACATTGCTACCCATCATTTATTTATGGTTATTATTATTTATTACTATAATATAATGCTAAGTATTCTTAATTCTTAGAAAAATCTAGCAAAATCTACCGAAGACTGTGTCAGGGCTCTTCAGGATCACTCCTGGGTTCAATGATTTGCTAGGAGGACCCACAGGACTCAGAATATGGGCACACACTTGACTATGAGTTATTACAGTGAATAGAAACAAAGATAAACCAGCCAAAGGAAAAGGCACATGGGTGAAGTCCAGAAGTAACCAGGCACAAGCATTCAAGGGTCCTCTCCCAATAGAGTTCCACAGGGTGTGCTTAATTCCTTCAGCAATGAGTCATGACACCACGTGTGAAATGTTGTCTGCAAGGGAAGTTCATCTGGGCCTCAGTGTTGAGGACTTTTTTTTTTGAGTCGGAGTCTCATTCTGTTGCCCAGGCTGGAGTGTGGTAACACGTTCACAGCCACCACAGCCTCAACCTACTGGGCTCAGGTGATCCTTCCACCTCAGTCTTCAAGTAGCTGGAACTACAGGTACATGCCACCACACCCAGCTAATTTTCTGATTTATTGTAGGGATGAGGTCTTTCCAGGTTGCCCAGGCTGGTCTCCAACCCGTAGGCTCAGGCAGTCCTCTCACCTCGGCCTCCTAAAGTGCTGGGATTATAGGCATGAGCCACCACGCCTGGCCCAATACTGAGGATTTTTATTGGGACCTGGTTATGTGGGCACTCCCTGGCTGGAACATTCAGACTCCCAGAAAGAAAGCAGGTATTCAGCATAAACCATATTGACTGCACAAATGGTTTAGACACAGTGAACCACTCCATCAAAGAATGATGAGAATAGCCAGGTACGGTGGCTCAAGCCTCTAATCTCAGCACTTTGGGAGGCAGAGGCGAGAGGATTACCTGAGCTCAGGGGATCGAGACCAGCATGAGCAACATGGCAAGACCTCATCTCTACAATTAATAAAAAAATTAGCCGGTAGTGGTGGCACATGCCTATGGTACCAGCTACTTGGAAGGCTGAGGTGGAAGGATCACGGGCACCCAGCAGGTTGAGGCGGCGGTGACCATGAACATGCCACTGCACTCCAGCCTGGACAACAGAGTGCGACTCCAACTCAAACAAAACAAAACAAAACAAAAACAACAACAATAAAAAAAACAAAGAGTGATGAGAACTTTCCCAAAATCCAAGTTCCCAAGTGCTAGCCAAGGGCCAAGCTTGCAAGCAAGCTTTCCAAAGGATAGCAATCTCAGGACTGTTATGTCTTTTAACTTTTTCCTGGACACAGGCATTACTATTATTTTTTAATTTTTTATGTTTTTTATATTCTATTATATTTATATTATATGTTTTTAAATACTTATATTTCTCTCTCTCTCTCTCTCTCTCTCTATATATATATATATATGTATGTATTATAGGTTGAGACCAGCCAGTATTTCCCATTTCTAAAAGATTCATGAAGGGGCTGGGTGTAGTGGCTCAAGCCTGTAATCCAAGCACTTTGGGAGACCGAGGCGAGAGGATTGCCTGAGTCCGGGGGTTCGAGACCAGCCTGCACAACTGGTGAGACCTCGTCAAAAAATTAGCTGGGTATGTGGTGCACACCTGCAGTTCCAGCTACTTGGAAGGCTGAAGTGGAAGGATCGCCTGAGCCCAGCAGGTTGACACTGGGGTGGCCGTGAGCGTGCCACTGCACTCCAGTCTGGGTGTCGGAGTGAGACTCAAAAACAAAAACAAACAAAAAACAATATATTGGCCCTCTTCACTGTATTAAAGCATAAACACACACACACAAAGGTAAGCATCTTTTCTAAAAATAAATAGATAAATAGGTCTACACTACCTACTTCTGTCTAAACTGTGCTGTTCTGACAAGTTCCTTGCATTTGATTTGCTCAGAAGGATCCTCACATAAGGCATTATTTATGTATAAACACAACAAATACTTTTATCAAACCCCCAATACTCATAAAATTATGTCCCACTTGTGATTCGTCTCAGTCTTGCTTGTTTTCATTTTTAGATTTGTAGGCCTGGCGTGGTGACTCATACCTGTAATCTCAGCACTTTGGGAGACTGAGGATGGAGGATCACTTGATGTCAGGAGTTCTAGACCAGCCTGGGCAACATAGCAAGTCTTTATCGCTACGAAAAATTAAAAAATTAGCCAGGCATGGTGGCGCAAGCCTGTAGTCCCAACGACTCAGGGTGCTGAGGTGAGAGAATCGTCTGAGGCCAGGAGGCTCACTGCAGATGATCGTGCCACTGTACTCCAGCCTGGGCGATAGAGTGAAACCTCAACTCATGTCTATATATATATATATTTTAAATATAGTTAATTGCCGGGCTCGGTGGCTCAGCCTGTAATCCCGCGCCTTTGGGAGGCTGAGGTGAGTGGATAGCCTGAGCCCGCAGGTTCGAGACCTGCCTGGGCAACTTGGCGAGACCTCATCTCTACAATAAATAAATTTAAAAAATCAGCCGGGCGTGGTAGCGCGTGCCTGTAGTTCCAGCTACTTGGAAGGCTGAGGTGGAAGGATCGCCGGAGCCCAGCAGGTCGAGGCTGCGGTGGCCGGGAGCGGCCACTGCACTCCAGTCTGGGGGACAGAGTGAGACTCCAACTCAAAAAATAAAATAAAATAAAATAAATAAATATAGTTTATTTAGAAAGTAAAGAGAGAAAGAAAGAGGAACTTCATCTCCCCAAGGT
>CAUYQG010088561.1:0-19054 GCA_963574415.1 Tarsius wallacei | reverse complement strand
AACAGCTTTCACTGAAATGTATCGTGCTGTGACTAACTAGGTTTGTTTTGATTAAATTGGTGAGTGAGAGTTGGAAACGGAAATCTCTCCTCCTATTTTTCTGAGTTGGAGTCTCACTCCTTCACCCAGGCTGGAGTGCAGTGGCACGCTCACGACCACCCCAGCGTCGACCTGCCGGGTTCCGGCGATCCTTCCATTTCAGCCTTCCAAGTAGCCAGAACTACAGGTGCACACTATCAAGCCTGACTAATTTTTGATGTATTATAGAGATAAGGTCTCGCCAAGTTGCCTGGGCTGGTCTTGAACCCTGCGGGCTCCCAAAGTGCTGGGATTACAGGTTGAGCCACCAAGCCTGGCCTCAGAAAAGTCTCAAAGTCCAAAATTTTACATGTATTATCTGAAAAAAAACCAAAAACAATATGGCTATTCTTTAAAAAAAATCCATGTGATTGTCAGAAGAACACAGAACTTTTGAAATTCCTACCTACAAATACATATCAGAAATATTTTGCATGTTTTCAGCATCAAAATTTTAGCTCCAGTTATCAAAACTCTTTATGAGTCTACATTTGTTTTTTTATATGTCCCTGTTTCATTGAATTAGAACACGCAAATATGTGTCTTCATCATTTTTCCTTCTTGTTCTCTAATTAAGTTTTCAGTCATATCCAACTACTGTATTTCTAAGAAAGTTTATATAAAAGGTACTTTGAATAAACCTTTACATTGACAGCAGACAGTATGAAAAGTTGCAAGCCAGACATGGTCTATTTTGACTTCTTTTCTCCTCAAACGTTGCTTTAATTCTCTATGAGCTTTCTGATTATTATAACAATTTTAGTTCTTCTTCGAAGTTTCTTTTAAGTGTATTTCTGTTTCACATGTGAGATATTTCAAATGATCTATTTTAATATCTTTATAAATTACAAAATCTTTTTTTTTTTTTCTTTTTGACCGTATCACTCACTGAAGAGTCCATGGGCAGCCCTGTATTTCAAGGTGCTCTACCTAGCAGAATGAGATGATATAACTTTTCAATTTCTATATCACTTCCAATGTGGAGCTAAGTATAGGTATGAGTTCCCTATGTACTTACTTCACTCACTTTTTGCAATCTTTGGGCCCACATGTTCCAGATTTGATAGTTGGAAGATAGAAGAGGGCTACTGATCTTTTCATGAGACTTGATCTGAGCAAGTATGTCCGGGGTTCCCAAGACCATCTTGTGGTAAGGTAATTTGCTAGAAGACTCAGAGCACTCAGGAGTCTTTGTACTTTCAACTGCAGTTCATTACACCAAGTAGATCTGAAAAAAAAGAATCAAACAAAAAAAAGTATTTAAGGAGAGAAGCTTGGAGCAAACCAGGGGCAAGCTTACAAAAGTTCTCTCATGATGGAATAACACAGGAAATGGTTAATTTCTCTAGCAAAAAAAGTCATTAAAAAACACATAAAGTATTGTCTACAAGGAATGCTCACCTGACCTCATTTCAGAATTTTCATTGGGGATTCTGTCATGTAAGCTGTTTGTGCTTGCCTCACTGACTGGTTACCCGGAAGGAAGGCAGAAGTTCACAATTACATTTTTTGCACAATTACTCTCTAGATCAACTGGTACAAGATAATTCAAGGCCATAGGCATGCAAAATCAGAATCAATGTTTTTAAAAATAACTTTATTGAGATATAATTCACATAAAAGTCACTTATTTAAAGTGTACAGTTGAACGGTTTTCTATTCACAAATATGTGCAACCATCACCACCCTTTTAGAACATTTGTATCACTTCAAAAAGAAATCCTGAATCCTTTGGCTTGGTAGAAGTCATATGCTCTCCTTCCCCTGTCCTGCCCCACCCAGACCTAAGAAATTACCAGTCTACTTTCTGTCTCTATATATTTAACCATTCTGGACATTTCACATAAATGGAATCATATAGTATGTTATCTTTTGTAACTGGCTTTTTTCACTTAGCACTAAGTTTTCAAGATCCATTCATGCTGTAACATGTATCAGTATTTCATTCACTTGCAAGGCTGAGTAATATTCCACTGTATAAAGATAATACATTTTATTTTTTCATTAATCAGTTGATGGGTATTTCAGTTGTTTCCTCCATTGCTATTATAAATGATGCTGTTATGAATATATGTTTTTAAGTGGACTTATGATTTTATTACTCTTGGATATATACCTAGGAGTGGAAGTGCTAAGTTTAATAGTAATGCCATTTTTAACCATTTGAGAAATTGCCAGCATGTTTTCCAAAGTGGCTGTGATTTTTTATATTCACATCAGCAGTGTAGAAAAGTTTTGATTTCTTAACATCCTCACCAACACTTGCTATTATCTGACTTTTTGATTCTTGCCATCTTAGTGGGTGTGAGATGGTACCTCGAGATTTTGATTTGCATTTCCCTGATGACTAAATGATGTCAAGCATCTTTTATTTTCTTTCTTTCTTTTAAGTTGGAGTCTCACTCCTTCGTTCTGGCTGGAGTGCAGTGGCATGCTCACGCCCACCCCAGTGTCACCTTGTCAGGCTCTAGCGATCCTTCCGCCTCAGCCTTCCAAGTAACCAGAACTACAGGCATGAGTTACCATGCCTGGCTAATTTTTTTATTTTATTGTAGAGACAAAGTCTTGCCAAATTGCCGGGCTGGTGTCAAACCCTCAGGCTCAGGAAATCCACTCGCCTTGGCCTGCCAAAGTGCTGTGATTACAGGCTGAACAACTGAGCCCGGCCATCAAGCATCTTTTCATGAGCTTATTGGTCATTTATTTATCTTCCTTGGAGAGGTTTCTATTTAGAAGTTTTACTCATTTTCTAATTGCATTATTTCTTTTTTATTATTGAGTTGTAAGAGCTCTTTTATATATTTTCTTCCATTCTGTATGTTGTGTTGTAACTTTTTTGATAGTATCTTTTGAAGCAAAAATATTTTTGTTTGTTCAAGTCTTTTATTTTATATTGTCTGTGACCACCCTCACGACCTCATCTAATCCTAATTACCTCCCTAAGGTCCCATGTTTCAAATACCACTGTCAGATTTTCCACCCTCCTAATACTATTACAAAGGAGATTAAGTTTCAACATGAGTTTTGAAGGAGACAAACATTCAAACTATAGCATTTTACCCTCGGCCACCAAAAATTCATATCCTTCTCAAACACAAATACATTCATTCTGTCCCTATAGCCCCAAAGTCTTAAGTCATTATAACACCAACTCAAAATTCTAGTCTCATCTGTAAGCTTGCGGAAACAACTTGTCTACTTCCAAGATACAATGCATAGGGTACACATTTCCATTCAAAAGGAGAAAATAGGACATAATAATGAAGCAACACATCCCAAGTAAGTCTAAAACTCAGCAGGGCGAAGAACATAAAATCTCAAGACTTCAGAGTAATCTTCCTTGACTCTGTGCCCTGCTTTCTGGATCTACTAGTGTAAGGATTGAGTCCTAGGGCCTCAGGCATCCTAGCCCTTTGGCTTTGCTGGGCTCACTCCACCTAGGTATTCTAACCAGGTATTACATGCTGGTACCTTTACAGTTCTGGAATCTTGGTAGTGGTCCCACTCCCAGGACTCCCCTAGGCATTGCCTTAATGGAGACGCTCTACAGCAACTCTGAAGCCATATCTCTACTCAACGTTGCTCGAATGGGAACTATGCCACTGCAACAAGTCTCTCCCTGGGTCCCCAGGCTGTCGGATACACCCTTTGAAATCCAGGCGGAGGCTACCATGCCTGTATAGCACTTGCATTCTGCACCCTTGCAGAATGATCACAAGGATACCACCGAGGCTTACTGCTTGTGCCCTGTGGAGCAGTGGTAGACTCACTTCAGCCACAGTGTAGTGCTAAGTTACTGCCCGTATCTTTTGGAGTAGCAGGTTGAGTAACACCTGAGGCCACCTGATCCACAGCTGGAACAGCTGAAAGCCACCCTGCTGAGTCGATTCCCAAGGCAGCCCTAGGCTGTGAACTTGTACGGGGCTCTCTGGACCCATCCCACAACATCATTCTGCCCTGCTAGGCCTCTTGAAGCTGTGATGGGCAGCTCTGAAGATCTCTGAAATGCTTTGGGGTGTGGAGGTCCTTCTCCCATTGTTCTTATGAATAGCTTCTGATGGTCTTCTAGACATATTCATGTCCTGAGAAAACAGTCACTAGATCACACCCTTGGTTTCTTCTGACTGAACTGCTTTTTTTCATTCTCTACCATATGGCCAGACTGAGTGTTCTCAGTGTTTCCAAATCATTCCACTTTGCTTCTCTTTTGATTGTAAATTCTGATTTTAAATTATTCCTTTACTCCCAAATCTCGGTGTAAGCAGCCAAAAGTATCCACACAGATCCTTCTATATTTTGCTTTCAAATTTCTTCTGCCAGAAATCCTAGTTCATCATTCTTAAGTTCCGCATTTCTTAAAGTCCTAAAACATGGGCAAAATGCAGCCAAGTTATTTGCAATCACGTAAAAAAGTTGTCCCTTACTTTACTTCTCAATTAAAACCTCCTCATTTTCATCACAGACATCATCAGAATGGCCTTTTTGTCCACATTTTATCAGCATTTCACTCACAACGCTTAAGTCAATCTCTAAGAAGTTTTGAACTTTCCCTAATCTTCCTGTCTTCCAAGTCTTTGCCAGAATCTAGGTTTCATCTAGCCTGCTCCTTCAGACTCTTTTAATGTGGACCCATTACCCAGTTCCAAAGCTGCTTTCACATTTTCAAGTGTCTATGTATCAAAAGCCCCACTTCCAGGTACCATTTTAAAAAATTTTAGTCTGTCTTATGTTGCTGTAAAAAAATACCTAAGACTGTATAACTTATTACAAAATATTTTTCTTACAGTTTATCGTTCTGGAGGCTGGGAAATTCAAGGTCTAGGAGCTGCATCTGGTGAGGGCCTTCTGGCTGGTAGGGAATCACTGCAAAGTCTTGAGGTGGTGCAAAACATCACATGGTGAGGGCAGAACATGCTAGCTGAGGTCTCACTTCTCTTACAAAGTCACTAATGGCCTACCCTCATGACCTCATCTAATTCTAATTACCTACCAAAGTCCCACCTCTCAAATAGCATGGCTGGATTTTCCACCCTCTTCACACTGTTATTCTGGGGATGAAGTTTCAACATGAGTTTCAGAGGGAACAAACATCCAAACTATAGCAATTGCTTTGGGCTCTTTAGGGTCACTTGCAAATCCATATTAGTTTTATTTATTTATTTATTTATTTATTTATTTATTTATTTATTTATTTATTTTTTTGAGTTGGAGTCTCACTCTGTCACCCAGACCGGAGTGCAGTGGCCGCCACCGGCCCCCGCAGCCTCGACTTGCTGGGCTCCGGCGATCCTTCCACCTCAGCCTTCCGAGTAGCCGGAACTACAGACGCTACCACGCCCGGCTAATTTTTTTGATTTATTGTAGAGATGAGGTCTCGCCAAGTTGCCCAGGTGGGTCTCGAACCCGCGGGCTCAGGCAATCCACTCACCACAGCTTCCCAAGAGTGGAATTACAGGCTGAGCCACCGAGCCCGGCTCAGAATTTCTTTATTGAGGAACTTAGGGATAGAAATCTATTTACAGAATGAATCAGAAATTCTGTTTTGAAGTTCTGTTTACATGGAAATCACACTATTTTTACTGAAATTTCAGGTTGAGTTTGAATAGCTTGACGTAGGCATAACGGAGCTTTTGAGACACTAAAGTCTTCTGTATTAGTCACAAGAGGTTAGTCTATGCTATAGACACAAATTAACGCCAAACCCTAGCTTTAGAACAACAAAGGTTTGTCTCTGGCTATGCTACTGCTTGTCAAGGATTAACAAAGTGCTCTGCTCCCATCACCCACCCAGGGATCCAGGCTAGTGGAGATTCTACCATCTTGCAACTGCACCATCTAAAATACATGGTTCACTTGATCCCTGTCTCAGGCAACAGAGACTAGAGAATTACCTGGACTTTATATTACCTCAGATGAAAAGTGACATGTCATTTCCACTAATAAATCATTAGCTAAAATGTGTCACATATCCCATCTGACTGTAAGAAGATAGAGCAACCCAGGAGACCAAATGGAATGTTTGGTAAGGATTACTGTCTCCACTATATCCTGACCACTCCTTTGGCTATCACTGCAAGAAAAGCGCATCTCAGGATTTCTGGACTCTTAAATGCTATAATCTGAGTGAACACTGAATGAGATTTAAAATGGCATTCATTTGTCTGAAAATATTTGTTCAGCAAATGACTAATGAAAAGAAGATTACAGGGTAAAATTTCAGTCTAACTTTTTTAAGCGTTAAAAAGTATTCATTTTCATATAAGGGGCATGATTAATGCAAAGGAATATTAACAATTCATTCAAACCAGCATGACTGACCTTTAGCTGTCAACACTGTCCTAGCCATTACTAAAGATCATAGTCATGTTTATTTGAAGATGAGTCATTCTTTCAGTTATCTATTCCTGTAAAATAAACTATCTGCTAGGCTCAGATGGGTGATTTCAGTTAGTTACAGTCTCATGAAAACTGGGGTTAGAATCATCCAAGGATATCATCTCTCTTATGTCCAGCATAAGTCCAACACTTCTGCTGGGATAGTTGAAATGGCTGGGAATGGTGTGGCATCTCTGTCCTTCCACATGGCTTCTCCACAAGACTAGCATGGGCTTCTTCTACACAGCATGACATTTTCAGACAGTAGGGCTTCTACGTGGCACACAGTTTCTCCTAGCAGGAACATTCTAAGAGCGCAATCCCCAAACCACAAGGCTACTTAGTACCCAGGCTTGGAAGCCCCAGACTGTCACCTCCATTGCACTTTACAGATCAAAAGTAAGTCGCAGGGCCATCTGAGCTCTAAAGAAAGAAAAATATGCAAAAGTGCGAGTGCTAGGAGGCATGGTTCATCCGGGTGCCATCTTTGGAGACAAGTAACATTAGCCAGACATTTCATGAAATCAGATCCTAAATTTTCCCACTCCAAATAACTTATTTTCAAATACAAGTTCAAATTTGCAAGATTTCCTATTTCTGCAAATTTGCTTTTCTATAGTTTTTTTTCCTAATCCTCTTTAAAAAAAAAAAAAAAATCCAAAAACTATGGATGGTACGTGATGGTTTGCAAATGCATACAAACTGGTATTTCAGATCTCCCTTTATCTTTATACTTATAAAGCTAGGATGTAACTAGATGTCAATTTTAGTTAAGAACATTGCCACTTTGCTATTCTGATCAGATTTTCAAATACATGAATGCAAGTATCAGGGAGGGCAGTGTAGGCCTTCCATGTTACATATACAATCATATAAATCATGCGTGGGTGTATAAAAAAGCTGTCTAGAGAATCTGGAGTTACCTCCTGAACAAAAATTGTTCATAGAACACCAACATCAGATTTGAGGAGGTTACTTCATAACTCTGTCTGAACAAGATGAAAACAAGAGCATTCCATAATCATGTCCAAGCAGAGAGAAAAACAAGACCGCTGCCCAAATCATAAAAGTAACCAAACATCCCCTCACCCAGGTAACACTAGTGACTGTTCCTTCTTTACCACATCTTTAGCTTTGCTCCACTTTTCCAGGCTTCTGGATAAATGTATTAAGATAATGATAGAATTACTTCTACTTTCTAACAGCACTCAATCCAGAACAAACTCAGTTGCTTCCTCAACTGTCACCAAAATCACATAATCCAGATTCATATCCCATAATAAGTCCCTCCCAACAGCACCCTCTTGTTCAGACGCCCCCCATGACAATGGAGTGTCATCTCCTATAGCAAGTAGCAAGTAGTAAAGCAGGTATACTTTCAGGTAATTGTTTTAGCAATACCCCATTTTCTGGTACCAATTTCTGTCTACATTTGTTTGTGCTACTGTAACAAAATACCTGAGAGTTGATCATGTGCAAATAACAGGAATTTATTTTTTCACAGTTTTGGAGCTGAAAGTTTAAGATCACCAAGATGCCAGCAGGGTCAGTGTCTGGTGAGGGTCCAGTATCTGTTTTCAAGATGGCGCCTTATTATTGAGTTCCGATGAGACAAACACTGAGTCCTCACATCATGAAAGGGACGGAAAGGGGCAAATCCATACCATCAGCCCTTTTATGAGGACCCTACTTTCATCCATGAGGGCTCTGCTCTCATGACTTACTTCCTTCTGAAATCCTCACTTCTTAATACTATTACATTGGGGATTGAGTTTTGACATATGAATTATGAGGGATACATTGAGACCACAACAGAAAGTAATAAGCCTAAATTTGTTTGAACATGTATATATTTCTGATGGCCTTTGGCCGGTGGGTATAATATAGAAATATAAGTACTTCTACAGACATAGATATAAACATATTTTTCTGTCTATCAAATTGTAAATATACAGTTCAACAAACTCACACACAGATAAAGGGGATCAATTTTGCTGAAAATCCTGAGCCAGAATAAATTGGGAGTTCACATGTATATCCATGGACACAACAGCACCAAGCAACCATACACATAGTCTGAACATTGATGTTTCATTGTTGAGATCTCATGGCTATCATATTAATCTCAAATGTATGACATGGATAACATAACATGCACAACATCAGGACTGACCAATGATTTGTGAATAGACTATTTTGGCCTCTGGCAGCCTCTACTTCTCCCCACAATACTTGAGGTGATGACAGTGATTATACTTCAGTCAATTCATAAACATAAGCTTTGATGTGAGCCTTGGGTAACTGATTAACGGAAAGAAAAGATAAACAAATATGGCTTTGAGGTCCTCCATTCCACATTCTATTGCTGCTTACAAATATTTGTACCAAGGTTTTATACAATTTATTCAATTGTATTAAATATATTTTATACCATTCATTCATTCATTCTTCAACTATTTCATGAGTTTCTAATACATGCTAGGTACTAGATACACAGGTATTAAAAATATATATAAGACAATCCAGGAAGAATACTCCCTGTAGCCTTTTATCAGTGGGCCACACGCCCCTCCTCTCTCTTACTACACAAACACAGAAAAACAACAGAATACTCTCTTCTTCCTTAGCTTTACACCAATATTTTCAGACATCTGAAACTTCTGGTATCGGCCTTGAATTCTGTCAGTCCTATCTACTACTAAAAATAATGACACTGGCATATCTGGTTGAATTCTCTTAAATCATTGTTATTCTTTAACATATTTTGCTTTTTTTAAAAAAAAACTGCTTTTTTCTTTTTAATAAAATAAATTTTAAGGTTCTCGCCTACCAAAGTCTATTCTAAACACAAAGTTTACTAAAGAGCTAAAGAATCATCAATCAATCAATTGATCATTTTTGACCAAGGGGTTTACACTGAGGGTTTTTAGAACACCATGCTTGAATTGGTGTCAATTTTGTGAAGAAAAAGAAAACTTCATTTCTAAAAGATAGAAGGATAAACTATTTAATATTCATAAGGAATTATATGAATGTGAAAGGAAAGATATGATGAGAAGAAACATTTCTAAAGAGAAGTACGCAACATGTACAGAAAACATATCACAATATCAATTCATCACTTTGGTTTTCAAATTTGCATATTCGAGTTAACTAGTCATCACTCTCCCTTGTCTGTTTCATTTATTCAGAGTGCAATTCATAACTGTTTCATATGACACAAATATTTGTAAGCTTATAAAACTTTATTGTGAAGTCAGGCGTGGTGGCTCAAGCCTGTAATCCCAGCACTATGGGAGGCCAAGGCGAAAGGATTGCCTTAGCTCAGGGGTTCAAGACCAGCCTGGGCAATTTGGTAAGAGCTCCTCTCTACAATAAATAAAAAAATAAGCTGGGCGTGGTAGCGAGTACCTGTAGTTCCAGCTACTTAGAAGGCTGAGGCAAAAGGATCACCTGAGCCCCACAGGTCGAGGCTGCAGTGGCCATGAGCATGCCACTGTACTCCAGCCTGGGCAACAGTGAGAGTGAGACTACAACTCAAAAAGGAAAAAAAAAAAAACTTTATTGTGTATTTCTTGCAAACTGCAAGGCAATAAGAAGAAATACTACCTTCTTATTAATATGTTTCCAAATTATTCCAAATAAGGCACCAAAAGATGCATTTTTTTTTTTTTTTTTTTTTTTGAGTTGGAGTCTTACTCTGTTGCCCAGACTGCTGGAGTGCAGTGGCTGCTCCCAGCCACCGCAGCCTCGACCTGCTGGGCTCCGGCGATCCTTCCGCCTCAGCCTTCCAAGTAGCTGAAATTACAGGCACGCGCTACTACGCCCAGCTATTTTTTTTTTGATTTATTGTAGACATGAGGTCTTGCTTGCCCAGGTGGGTCTCGAACCCGTGGACTCAGGCAATCCACTCACCTCAGCCTCCCAAAGGCGCAGGATTACAGGCTGAGCCACCAAGCCCGGCTCAAAAGATGCATTTTAAAATAAAAATATTAATAAATATGTTAGAGTCTATGTTTGGAAGTTGTCTGTTTATAAACAGACTGTCAGACTGTCTTGTGTTTGAGTGGATATAAGCTCTCTTTTCAACAAAAAATAATTAATCATGTAAGATAATTTCAAAGTAGAAACAGTACCTGAAGGCCAAAAATGTGTTCTGATCAGCTCAAGGCATAACTTGGTTAAAATTACTCCAGAATCTTTAGAGAGGTAATACTGCCCACTGGTTAAGAGACAAGGGCACTGGAATCTGATAGAA
This sequence comes from Tarsius wallacei, assembly GCA_963574415.1. Classification (NCBI taxonomy): domain Eukaryota; kingdom Metazoa; phylum Chordata; class Mammalia; order Primates; family Tarsiidae; genus Tarsius; species Tarsius wallacei. The sequence goes on along the minus strand of CAUYQG010088561.1, from coordinate 8,343 downwards.
ATAGCCCAGTATCACTGGGCAAGGTCATTAAATAGTCATGTTATCAGTTCTCTCGTCTGAAAAATACTGCATATTTATCATAGAGATACTGAAAGGATTAAATGAGATAGTGCATATAAGGAAATTAGCATACACACATAGTAAAGGCTTAATAAATAATAGCTATGATAATAATTATTATGAAAGAAATAGTGATGACATTAATTTTTATATGAGCACACTTTAATAAACAGGCAGGTATCTACCTGTGTTCAGATTTACTTATTACTGCATCTGTTTGTGTCTATCTGAGGTTAACAAATAGTATCCTGCAAACAAATAGAATAAGATCCATTTGGACTCTAGTGAATATAAATCCATCTATCACTCAGCAGCATGAATAAAACTGGAGGTTATTATGTTAAGTGAAATAAGCCAGGCACAGAAAGAACAGTGCATGTTCTCACTTACATGTGAAAGCTAGAAAAGTGAATCTTGTGGCGGTAGAGAGTAGAATGGTGTATTAGCCAAGGCTGGGAAGGAAAGGGAACAGGGGAAGCTGAAGAAAAGTTGGTTAATGTGTACAAAAATATAGTCAGCTAGAAGGAATAAGTTCTAGTATTTGATAGTACAGCAGGAAAATTATGGTTGTTAATAACTCACTGCATTATTCTAACATAGCTAGAAGGAAATAATTGTAACTGTTCCACCACAAATAAAAAAATAAATATTTGCGCTGATAGATATCCCAATTACCCTGATTTGATCATTACACATTGTATACATGTATCAAAATATCACATGCACCCATGAACTATGTGCAACTATGATATATCAATAAAAGAAAAGACAAAAAACAGGAACAACGACACATTGAAATCAGCTCTTGATGGATGATGGATACACGAGAGCTCATTATTCAATTTCACATTATTGTGCACCTGAAAATTTCTGTAATAAAATCTTTGAAACATTAAAAAAAAATTCTGGACTCAATTTTTTAAAAAAAGTTCTGCAGATGCTTAAAGTCAGAGGAGGACATAGGAGCTGGAATCTGGGATTGAGTCAGCAGTACTTTTAACCTCAGGCTGAGAATTTGTGTAGGTATTTTCAAGGACTGAAGCCAATAAACCTATTATCTTGCAAACACAAAGACAAAGGTTTTTTGCCATAAACACAAATTTAAAAGAGAAGGATTAGAGTATGAGTAACAAAGAAGAGGAATAATTATTCTGTGTGGGATAGGGGTGTAAAAGGATTATCACCCACCGGGCCAGCTCAGGAGAAAAAATCTCAGAGTTTTCAGAGGCTACAAAGCTGGGGATCCTGTAAACAGTCACATATTTCTAAAATGAAAGCCACTGTTACAAGAACAAAAGGATAGAGTGCATCATTCCATGGCAGGTGCCTCAATCTGAAAACAACTAAAAACAAAAATACGATCAGAAAAACAGAGCCCATATCAGACAGTTCAAGAGAAGGAATTTAATAGAGGGAAATAGTTACAAGTGTGTTGGGAGAGTTCAAAGACAACAGGGAAGGGTGAGGGACGCTGCTACCTCCATTAGGGCTGAGGAGATAAAGGGGAGTGTATTTAGAAGCCAGAGAACAGAGCTGCCTCACAGGGGCTGTGTCCATTGGAGGCTCAGACCATAGAGTGATACCACCCAAAGCAGACAGAGAGGGAGATAAATCGCCTAGTTTTTCCCTACTTTTTTCCTAATGCTGATCAGCGTCTTACATTGGAAGAATCTGCTAGAAAGTCCGTTAGCAGAAAAGTTTGGGAAAGTTGATGTCAGAGGATAGAAGTGGAATGGATCTGAAAGAAAAGGGACAAACTGGCAATTGCCAAGGAAACAAATGGAATATAGAGAACTGTACCACTGCTTTCATTTAGAATTAAAGGGAGCCCGCCATACAAAAGAGATGACACCAATTTAGTTTTAACAAGGGTACTATCTGGAAATGCCACCCAGTTATATCTCCCAATCAAAAAGGCATTATTGAAGTTGGCGATTCCCCCAAATAGTCATATTTCTTCCAACATGTGAGAGGGTAAAAATAAAATCCATTTTTGGTAGCATTTCCACTCTTGGGTTTCACAGACCCATACGTATATTTTTTTTTAATTGGAAAAGATATGTAGAATGGTCACACATTTTAATTTGCCTAGGATATTAAAAAGGACACAAATACCATCTAATAATTTTGTGCTTGTATAAAATAAGGTCACTGTAGCATCAGAAAACTGAAAGGATATATTCTCAGAGTTAAGGGCTCTCCTGTCTTCATTTTTCTCATTTCATTGTATCATGTGAAAAGTCTTGGAGGACCAGAACAGATTCACAAAATAACAATCTTACATTATCTTACTGGGAAGTTTCCAAAAGGATCTTATTGACTAGTAAAATTGCATGAGTTCTGGGGAAAGAACATAGAATTTTAGAATAACCAAATTCGTACAATCTTGGGCAATATAATCTCTGGGTCTCACTTTTCTTAGACTGTGAACATCTTCTAAAACTTTTTCAGGGTGAGTGCAGAGATGTGAGTAGTCACTTGCTCAGCTCAGTCCCCAGAAAGACGGAGAATAGAAATCAGAAATATTGATTCATAACACACTGTATTTTCAGGTTGTGTTCACTATGTAGGAAGTAAAGGAAACCTGGATATTCAAGGCAATCTCTGTTTCCTGGTGCCACTGTCCCTTTCTTATGCCATCCCCTTTCTCAGCTCATAGTCTTCAAGCAAAAGCATCCTTTAAAAGTTACTAGCAGGCTGGGTGCAGTGGCTCACACCAGTAATCCCAGCACTCTGGGAGGTGGAGGCAAGAGGATTGCCTGAGCTCACAGGTTCGAGACCGGCCTGGACAACATGGCGAGACCTCATCTCTAAAAAAGAAAAAAAAAGTTACTAGCAACTATATCATCCACACAAAGCTGGTGTCAACCAAGGCAGAGCCATCACTTCAACTTTTTCTTTTCACCAACCAACTCAGTATAAAAATAGGCACTGTAATAAAATACTGTATAATGGAAGAATTCATTTTTACCATTAATTTGTTTAATATTATTTATTGACAAATGTCAATTTGTAATTGAAAAAAAACATGTATAAAAGGAACATATAAAGAGTTCTCACATTATGCTAATGTTGGAGTGGCTAAAATTGCACAGAAAGTCAATCAAAAGAGGAAGGAAATGTGACTATAAACAATTTGTAATGTGCCTTCTTACAATCAATACAGAAGCCAAAGTGACCTGAAACGTCTAAGAGAAAATTCTAACCAATAACACAGAAGACTAATGGGAGTTTATTTCTTCTTGGTCTCATAACTAATAAGCGATCTGAATGCACATCCAGCCCAGCTTCCAGAGTCTAAAGTCAGTGTTCTCACCATGTGCTCTTTCAAAAAGCGAAAGCCTTGACCACACAGAAGCCCACCTGGTCATAGCGTGTCACCTATAAAAACGACTCACTAACAGAAAAAGTCTGGTTTCGTTTACACACAGAGGCATAGGATCATTCTCCTGACTTAACTTGTCCTAAAGAGACAACCAATTTCAGTATTGATTGACCTGAATAAAGGTTGTTAATCAACCTGAATAAGCTAGGCAAATTTTTTTTTGTAAAATTAGTACATTTTCTAAATATATTGATGTATAAACTCACAGACAGAGATGCTGTGTACCATATATTTGCATACACTGACACTTGAGTACGTATACAATTTCCTTGGACAGAAGAGACAATCTTCCATTGAAGAAAAATGAGGCAAACTTTGTGTCTCTTTTTGATTTTTTTTTTTCTTTCTAATCTAATTGTGTACTTGCTTGAGAAATTCCAGAGGCTCTTCCAGAGGCTGACCTTGAAATAACAGTGTAGGGAGACTCCATGGCAGAATTTTCCATTATTTAGAGGTCACCCAAAGGCAATACATCAACTTGGCCACAGTCGGGAAGGCAATGGCCAGCTCTCTCTGGGTGGATGGACCACAATTCAACATAACCATCAAAGCAAGATCTGCTCCCTGTGCCCCTCCCAGATACTCTTCATTCCATTCTTTCCCTCGAAAATCCCCTATCCTCAGCCTATAATTTGGAAAAAATTTTTTTGAAGCATGAGTCTGGCCATTTCCCCATCTGCCAGCTTTTGGAATAAAATCACCTTCCTTCTAAAACATTTCATGCTTGTTTATTTTGGTGTACAAGCAAAGAGAAGCAGAACTTGCTGTCAGCAACAAAGTTGATACAGAGACTTGCTAATGTCCATCCTTATTGCCACAGCCCCTAGAGAAGGGCATGACAAGGGGACAAGCACGCCTGCACATAACTGAGCACATCACTAAGAGTCCTTTCATCTCCTAGGCATTCCCAGTAGATAGCTTCAGGGGATCCTTGACTTCCCTATAGACTATGCCCCCAATCAACTGAAAGATGCAAATCCCCATTAACTCCCTTTTTTTGAGTGGTCATAAGTTTAAATAATACAGTATCAATGTAATCATAAGCCTTGTGATTGATACAACTTTTGTATCAATGTATTCATAAATTTTGTGATTTGTTTAACTTTTGCATAACACATGATGTCTTAGGCCTTATAAACTCCCTTTATGGCAAGCTTGATTAATGTTTCTGCAGGGCCCTACTGTTAAAAACTATGAGATACCTCTGATACCCGACACCAGGAAGTCTGGACCGAAAAATGTGACTCTACACAACACTCTGCTGGTCACTTGGCTAACGTATAGGTACTAACAACTCTGGACTTATAAAAATAAACTGTAAAAACCTGGAGGGCAAGCAGAACCATATTAAAAAGACCTTGAATCCGGCTCGGCTTCCCAGATTCCAGCTCAGAAATAAACTTTCTTTTTTTTTTTGAGTTGGAGTCTCACTCTGTCGCCCAGACTGGAGTGCAGTGGCCACTCCCGGCCACCGCAGCCTCGACCGGCTGGGCTCTGGCGATCCTTCTGCCTCAGCCTTCCAAGTAGCAGGAACTACAGGTGCGCACTACCATGCCCGGCTAATTTTTGATTTATTGTAGAGATGAGGTCTCGCCAAGTTGCTCGGGCGGGTCCCGAACCTGCGGGGTCAGGCAATTCACTCGCCTCGGCCTCCCAAAGCGCAGGATTACAGGCTGAGCCACCGAGCCCGGCCAGAAATAAACTTTCTACCAGTTCCCTGCCCCTTGATTTATAAGTATCAAGGGTGAGCAGCTGAGCATTACTCGGACCATAACAAAGTCACTTCCAACATTTTGGAATTGCATAGAAAATCTATCTATGCTATTCACTGTGGAGGGGTTTGAATGTGGAAATTCAGCATTTTCCAAGCTCCTCCCTTCCTGTCACCGTCCCCTTCACATAGCCCTGACCCTAAACTTGAGGCGGAGAAAAGGAACCAACGATAAACAAGCTGCACAGCCCATTGTCAAGAGGGCCCACGTTCGATGAGAGTAGACAAGCACCCAATAGCTTTTATACTTGCCCAGAAAAAAGAATTAATGTAAGTACACTTCAAGGAAAACAAGCAAGTCGAGTTTCTTCAAAAGAGTCTGTTACCTGATGCGGCTGTGAACTGGACCATCTGCTATAGCAAGGGACACCTGAAGACTTGTTGGCTGAGGATCTCTGAGAAAGAGAAAGAAAAATATTTCATGCTGTCACACAAACAGAACACACTTTATGTTTCTCTAAACAAATTATTTACTCGGTGTCCACAGTCCCCCAAATTCACACATCTTTTTTTTTTTTTCTTTTTTGTGAGTTGGAGTCTCACTCTGTCGCCCATGCTGGAGTGCAGTGGCACACTCCCGGTCACTGCAGCCTTGACCTGCTGGGCTCCAATGATCCCTCCGCCTCAGCCTTTCAAGGAGCTGGAACTATAGGCAAGTGCTACCACACTCAGCTAATTTTTGAATTGTTGTAGAGATGGGGTCTCGCTATGTTGCCCGGGTGGGTCTCAAAGTCATGGGCTCAGGCAATCCACTCGCCTCGGATTCCCAAAGTGCTGGGATGACAGGCCGAGCCACCGAGCTCGGCCAATTCACACATCTTAGATTCTGTCTAAACTTAACCATTATGTTCCATGTCTTTTATATCCTCCTCAGGAAGTATAATAATATGGGTGCAAGAGTCGAAATATCCACATCCAAGTCTCAGCTTATACTAGTTGTTTGACTTGGTGCAAGTCACCCAAGCTCTTTCTGCCTCAGTCCTCTCTTCCATGACACTGTAGTAATAATTTTTCTATTACAAGATTCTTGTGAGGGTCGAATACAGTAATAGGTGTGGAGCACTGGGTAAGACATTATTTCCACAAGCAGAAAATAAGCCACATTGTTCTAAGTTTCCACTTCAAACAAAACTGGTATACAAATGTCAGCATTCATAAATGAGGTCATCTGAGAACCAGTTATTTTTGTTATAAAGAGATCCTCCATCTTCATAAATACCTGACCATATCATTGCCACCACCTCCCTGGGCTTGTGAAATGTCACACGCTCACTGCAGATAAGCTCAACCAAAATCATTCTTGACACCATTTCTCTTTGTCTGCTTCTATTATTGAGTCTAGAAAATGACATATTCACGTTCTCAGCATTCCTTCTCTCTGTGGAGAAGGATAGTAACGTGGCATGTTTCTGGTCAATGAGCCATGAGTATAATCCTTGGGGCGGGGTGTGGGGTGGGTGAATTCTGGAAAAGCTTTTGCTTTCCTGGTCAAAGTGAAAGGAGAAGGCTTGTCTTCCTCTCTGAATGCAGATATGCTACATGAAGCTGAAGCAATCATTCTGTGACCATGAAGAAAAGGCCAAGAGAAGAGCAGACTTGTTGCCCTTGAACCTGGGCAGTTGAAGCAAATCTTCAGGCTGTTCCTTTTGCCTAAACCTTCCTTGTGTAATGGACCATAATCACGTTTTCTGTTACATGCAGAGTGTAATGATATCCTCTGCTCTCTCATTCAAATTAAGAGTCAGATTACATGAATTTGATTCATCAGAAACTCGTGGGTGTTCCAGGCAGAAAGAACAGAATGACAGAGGCATGAAGATGTGAAAGGGATTGGAGTGTTGGAAAATGATCAATCGACCAATATAGTACTGCCAGCTCCTGGATTCACCATCACTGCATTCCATCTGCCTTTCAGGATCCCTGTGTAATTCTGTGCTGGCCTTTGCTGATTCTGACAGCTTTCCTGAATCTCTGCCACAGATGCTGGCATGCCAGCTAAATGCTGGGTTCTGCCTGTTCAATTCGACTTTCCTCTAGCATCTGCCCACCTGAAGAGGCAAGGCTGGATTTAGCTCTCAGACCTTCCCAGTCTCTCTTGCCCCACTGAGGTTAATGGGATCAGACCCTACAGCAAAGTGTGAGAAAGCATTTTGGTTTTCAATTTGGATAAAGGAGGAAGTAACAAGGTAGTAGCCAGAAGTTAACCCAAAAGCATAACCGTATTTTCTCAGTGAGAAGCAGCAGAAATGAACCTCAAATGAATGACTCTACCCCTGAATAATCATGTACTTTCTCTGATATTCGTTTTCCTAATTGTGAAATAAGGTTAAGTTAGAAGGTTCACATGTTAATTAACCCAGGCCCAAATCTATACAATTTAATGTTTCTACGCTTTTAGAGTGTATAAATGATTGCTGATTATCCTGGCAATGCTTGATTTCCATAGAAAGATTTCATTCTTTTCAATATTATGTTTTTAAAAATGTCAAAGAAACTTTTTAAGCCTCAGTTAACTAGAAAATATTAATAATTCAAAGTAGCCCCTTGCCTGCATATTTTAGCAGATTCTAACTTCCCTGCATTTTTAGAAAGGGGCTGTCAGCTGGTTTTCCAGCTCAATAATCTGTGCTTGAGCAAAGACTCTTCAAGTCTCTAAATCATAAGATTTTGGAATTCACCATCAGATTAATTTGGGAGGCATCATGTTTTTGAGAACACAACTCATCATCGTTTAAAGCCACAGTATGGGTTTCTGACACACGACAATAAATTGTACCTTTATCACCAGAAAAAGAAAGCCTTGATTTTTTAAAAATCAAAATAAAATTATCATTATCAAAGTCAAGATATGAGCACTGACATTCAAAACACATTTTTATTTTTATTTTTTATTTTTTTTGAGTTGGAGTCTCACTCTGTCACCCAGACTGGAGTGCAGTGGCCGCTCCCGGCCACCGCAGCCTCGACCTGCTGGGCTCTGGCGATCCTTCCGCCTCAGTCTCACAAGTAGCTGGAACTACAGGTGCGCACTACCACACCTGGCTAATTTTTTTTTTTTTTTGATTTATTGTAGAGATGAGGTCTCGCCAAGTTGCCCAGGCGGGTCTCAAACCCGTGGGCTCAGGCA